>CM053784.1:196747231-196852231 GCA_028749045.1 Cupressus sempervirens | reverse complement strand
TGCCCTTCAAGGTTAACACAAGAAGTATAAATCTTGGAGTGGAGTTAGGGTAGTCTTAGGTTTGGAGTCTTGAGTCTATTGAGATCCTAGGAGAGATATTAGGATCCCAATAAGGTAGGACAAATAGAGTCCTTAAGTAACTTGTGTGAGCACCCCTTGGAGGACTTCTATTAGATTGGTATTAGAGCCTAGTTGATTAGGCTTATGGTTAATGTTCCAACATGAAGAGTTAGTTGGTGAGTACACAATGGTTACCAATGCAGAGATTTATAAGAAGGTATGGGAGATAGAAGAAGAGAATAGGTTTCTCAAAGTTAGGCTAGCTCAATTAGAACAAAAGTGGATGAAGTGGATGAGAAGACTAAAGAAGTCAAGGACAAGATTGAGGAACAATCTAAAGAAGAAAAAGGTAAGGAGGTTACAATTGAGGATGAGGTCCCTAAAATAGACCTTGAACTCACTAAAGAACCATTTCATAAAGCATCAAGAGCCTTAAGTGGCAAAGCTCTAGAAACTCTAATCTTTAATGGTAAGATGGAACCTAAGGTAGTCCTGGATTGGATAGAAGGACTAGAAAATAACTTTGAATATGATGGCATAACTAAAGCTTAGAAGGTTAGAGTCACAAAGGCTTGGTTAAGAGGGTATGCATTCACTTGGTGGAAATTTACCCAAGATGACAGAGAGAAGGGAGGAAAGAAGCCTATTACCACATGGAAGGCTATGGTGACAAAAATTAGAGATTCTTATGTACTTGAGGATTATGAAATCCAGTTACATAAAAGGAGACAAATTCTTAGACAAAAAAACTTGGATGTGAATTCTTATACTAAGGAGTTTCAAAGATTATGTATGAGGTCAAGGGTTGCAGAAAATGAGAAAGTGAAAGTGGAAAGGTATTTCAATGGTCTCAAGTGGACTATATAGGATGAGATTAGTCTTTTTACTCCTAATATAGTTTATAAATTCCACCAAATGGCATCAAAGGTTGAAGAAAAGTTAAAGAAAAAGTAAGACTCAAGTGCAACTAGAGGTAGAGGTAAAGGAAGAGACAAAAAAGGATAGAGAGGTGGGTATAGTGGAAGGAGTTCTAACCAAAGACAAAAGGAGAGGTCAAATAAACTAAACAACAAGAAGGAGACTAATAGAGGTAGTAGAGGAAGAAACTCTAATAGTGGAGGAAGGTACAATAGCCAAGGTAGAGGTAACTACTTTGCAAACATGAAGTGTTACCACTGCAATCAAATGGAACATCCTATATATAAGTGTATAAAGAAAGATTATACTTCTCATGGAGGTGATAAGAGGGTAAACTATATCCAGTAAGAGGTTAGTGGTGGAGATAAACACCATGAGGTACCCTTAGTGTCTCAAGAAGGAGATCATTTAATGATGAGGAGGATACTAATCAAGGAGCTAGTAAAAGAGGAACATAGTCAAAGAAGGTCATTTTTTAGCTTAAAATGCAAGATGATGGGGAAGGTTTGTAGATTCATCATAGACTCAGAGTCTACTAACAATAGAGTGTTAAAGGAGGCAGTTAGTAAAATGAAGATGAAAAGAATACTTAACACCAGTCCATATAAAGTTAACTGGTTGAGCAAGGACAACATGTCCTGGTCAATGAACAAGCTTGGGTGAAGTTTTCAATTGGGAGATATAAGGATAAAGTATTATGTGATGTCTTACCTATGGATGCATGCCACTTTCTCCTAGGAAGACCATGAAATTTGACAGAAAAGTCATACACGATGGAGTAAAGAACTCATACTCTTTCAAGACAGATAATGTGACATTTAAAATTCAATCATTGTTAGAGGATGCTGAGATAAAGGCATCTGGTCCCAATATCCTCATGGTGAGTGAAAAGAAATTCTTATAAACCCTAGAAGAAGGAGAAGGATTTGGGTTTGCAATGGTGTTAAACCCAAAAGGAGAAGTTGTAGACAAGATAGTGAAAAGGACAACCTTGCCAATAGAAGTGCAGGAGATGTTGTAGAAGTATGAAGGAATTATGAGTAATGGACAACCATCAACCCTACCCCCTAAGAGAACCATAAGCCATCATATAGACCTTGTTCTAGGAGCTACCCTTCCCAATAAGGCAACCTATAAGATGACCCCTCAACAAAATAAGGAAATTGCCAAAAAAAATACAAGAACTCCTAAGCTAGGGACTCATTAGGAAAATTGTTAGCCCTTCTACTATACCCACTATCTTAGCCCCTAAAAAGGGAGGAACTTGAAGACTATGTATTGACCCCAAAGTAATAAATAGGATAACCATTAGGTATAGATTCCCCATCCTTGGGATAAAAGAGCTAATGAAATGTCTAGGAGAAGCCAAAAAATTTACTAAGATTGACCTAATAGTTGGATAATTGACCAAATTAGGATCAATGAGGGAGATGAGTGCAAGACAACCTTTAAAATCATAGGACTATATGAGTGGCTTGTAATGCCATTTGGGATATCCATTGACCCATCTACATTCATGATGTTAATGAATGAAGTATTTAAAGATTATATTGGAAAATTTATGGCGGTGTACTTAGATGACATACTTATCTATAGTAAGACAAGAGAAGAATGCCTCAAACATGTAGAATTGGTTTTCAAGAAGCTGCATGAGGAGAAGTTGACGATCAACTTAGAGAAATGTGAGTTCATCAACATAGAGCTAGTGTACCTTGGATTTGTGCTATCTCGAGTCAACTTAAAGATGGATCCAAGAAAAGTGGGAGCCATTCTCAATTGGCCTACTCCAAGAACAACAACTGAGGTAAGGAGTTTTCATGGTTTGGCCCAGTACTATATGAAGTTTATCAAATAATTCAGTGTGATTTGTGCTTCTATGTTAGACACTATTTAAGGAGGTATGAAGATTAAATTTGTATGGAATGAACAATCTAGCCATGGATTTGAGTTATTGAAAAAGAAGATTGCTACCTAATCAATTTTGGTTTTTCCAAGCTTTGAGAAGCTATTTACAGTGGAATGTAATGCTAGCAATGTAGCAATTGGCATTGTCTTGAGCCAAGAGGGGAGACTAGTAGATTTCCATTTTGAGAAGCTAAGTGAAGCCAAGAACAAGTATTCTTCTTATGACTTAGAGATGTATGCTCTAGTGCAAGCACTAAGGAAGTGAAGGTACTACTTCCTTCTAAAGGAGTTTGTAGTTTTTTCAGACAACCAAGCACTAAGTTTCTTGAATTCACAAGAGAAGCTTAGTCATTAACATATGAAATGGGTGGAATATCTGTAGGCATACACATTCAACATAAAACAAAAAAATGAATTATCAAATAAGGTAATAGATGCCTTAAGTAGGATATCCCTCATTGTTCAAGAAATCTAACTGTAGAGCATGGGGATGGACAAGTTCAAAGACCTCTAAGGTGAAGATGAAGACTTTGTAGACATCTATAAGGTATGCCAAGAATATAAGAATCACTTTCATAGTCAATACTCTAAGTATACTTTGGAGAGTAATCTATTGTTTAAAGGGAGTCAATTATGTGTCCCTAGAGGGTCTATAAGGGAGAATTTGTGTAATGCCCCGCCAAGGGATCCAAAGAATTAACCTAGAATTTCACTAAGTTTAGTAATATTTTTTTTTTATAAAGTAAACACCATGTACAACTAATGCACAATAACGGAAGCAATAGTAATGTCCATTTGAAAGTAAACATAACATACATAACAGATTACATTCTTTAAGATCCCTTAATGTTGAATTACATACATGAGTCCATCTAGTACAACATCCACATGAAATAATAATGATACATCCAATGATTACACATTACATTTCAAATGCTCATTCATCCACTATACATGTCACAGGGTATGATAGGCACAAAGAATATAGATATGTAGAATAAGGTACATCATCCTATTCTAATCCATGATACATCAAAGTAAAGATAATCACATGATACAACATCATAGAGAACATATACATCCATCATAAAGATCAAACATAATAAACTAAGTCCACGGTTCCTCCCAATCGTTAATAGCATCATTAGACCATCGTGGATCCTAGCCATCCCTCCGTGCATAACATCCCAAATCACTGAAGAGATCATCAGTATTAACATAGTGGGAATGTCACTCCTAACATATACAACATCATATGTAGAAGGTAATCTAACATGCAAATATAAGCATAAGATAACATCATCTAACATATGCTAATCATCAATGAAAAAGGATACACATCCACCATCATGAAGGACGCATCAGCCATGATGTCTCAATGAATCTCAAAATGATAAGAGTGGAAAATACACTATCACTTGACCGCATGGTACCTAAGTGGTCCACTCCCACCGTGCTGAGGAGATAATCTCAAGTCCCAAAAAAGCTATCAAAATCACATAGCACATATCTCTATAAGTCCAGGAATCCTAAAAGTATACTAACTCAAAGGTTCCAATCACAAAACTGACATCTAATCCCAGAGGCACACAATGACATGTAGGAACCTACCATGCAAGCGGGAAAGTGTCATCGCAATTATCACATACAAGTTACCCTGGCAGTTAGCTAAACTCCACAGGTCCATACTAATTTCATGCAGCCACTAGTATCCTCTCATACTGATGAGGCATACTACGAAATGCAAGGTCGCAACCATGCGTCTCACAACTCCCATCCTAGCCTGTACAAGCGCTCAAGGCATGGGCGAGAAAAAAACACTTATCTTTCTAGGTTCATTTTGTTAGTATTAGGTGTGAATGTTATCACTTATTAATCTAACTTACAATGAGTTACCCTGGCAGCCTCTTAGGGCCCCGGCCCCCATTGCAAGCCACTTCCCGTCACTACATGCAGATATCCTACCCTAATGCTCATGGAATCATAAATCTCATAATGACAAAAGATAATCCATAAAATCATCAAATATGCATAAAAGCATCAAATCTCCATGAGCAAACATCTATAGAAAATCATGAACACAATAGCTCTCTATTGGCAACTGAAGTATCACTGATAATCAAATATCCAATGGTTCTCAATAACCAAAAAATATATATATACCAATCATACTGATTGAAGACTCCAAAAATGGTTGAGTCAAACATGTCACAACATGACATCATCAAGAATAAATCCACATCTTAGTCCCATCATGGCGACTAGAAAATAAACCAAGGATAACTGATCGATGACCAAAATAATGGTTAGGTCAAGAGTCTCATACACAAGAATCTCAACTATAACAATCAGTAATCACAACCAATACATAGATCATTCCATCACATAACCATGGTTGGGTTTATAAAGATCGAGATTAAAACATCATCATGACATCACAATCACATAACCCCCAAGCCTCTGGTAGACATCCTATACTGGTCAACACTAGTCAACCCAAAACCCAAAATAATAGCATAAAGAATACACAATGTAAACACATGTTTTGGTTTTGCTAAGTTTTCAAATTTGAATTTAAAAGTCTCAGTTTACGTTTTTCCAAATTATATCAAGTGGAAAAATTTCACGTTTTTCCTAACCCATGTATTTGTTTGATAGATAAAAGTTTCTCCCCAAAACTATTAGACTCAATTTTCTAATTGATCTAATTAATATTTTGTTTATATAACATTGTTTGAAAATTGACACTCTCAATGAATCAAAACTTCGATTATATATTCTAATAACTAATCTTAATTAAACTGAGTTTAATTAAATTAATTATTAATATCTCTTCATAATTGACAAGCTCAATATCAATATTTTAAATCATTAAAAGAGTGATCCATTAATTTAGAACTTTATAATATTCATTTATAATTAATTATACATACATACATACATACATACATACATACATACATACATACATACATACATACATACATACATACATACATACATACATACATACATATATATATATATATATATATATATAATAACATATATATTGTCAACCTCTATCATAAATAACACAATCTTTAACATTGTAAAATCGAATTATAACAAAATTTGATTGATATAATTCATGCGCTACATATATAAATGGAGGCATTCAATTTAATAACCTCTTTTTAAAAAAAAACAAAAGCCACCACCACTGGTAGTGGCCGTGCGACCTTGCCTGCCGTCGCAGGGCCTGCGACGGCTGTCGCAGTACCTGCGACTACAGGTATGGTGCGCAGGCTTCATATCATTTACATGGGGTACGGGGGGTATGCCCCTCCCATATATATTTTAATTGCGGTTTTCAATAACGTTTGAAATAAATGTTTTGTCATTCGATTTAATAAAAAAATTTATAAACGTTTTACAACAAAATGAAATTCGACATTCGAACTTTCAATAAATATAATTATATATATATATATATATATGTATATATGTATATATATATTTAAATGTATATGTGTGTGTGTGTGTGTGTGTGTGTGCTGAATTTTTATAAACATATATATATTTGGATATGCATTAAAAATGTAGACCTAAAATCATATATATATATATATATATATTTTCCACAAAGAATATATATATGATTCTAAAATATTTACTCTTTAAATTTTCTCAATAACTTTCTAATGGGTTTGGCTATAATTTAAACCCTAGCCCTGTTTTCCTTTCAGATCTATGCATTTAGAATTCTCAAATAAATTTAATTGCCCATATTGAGAATGCATACAATAAAAATATGAAATTCCTTAGAAGACATATGGAAGACACGACGAAGACAGGGAATGCATGATGCATAAATAGCATAAGTAAAATCACAAGAATCTACCCGGATTCTGATGCTAATTCACTCTTCCTCAGAAAACCCGCAGAGCAAGCTCCCCTCTTTAGAGTTCTCGAATCCTCCAATGCTCCAATTGCACTCCAAACGCTATGTCTAAGCTTCTATGAATGCCCGAATATAAAGAGCTTTTAGGAAACATCTAGAATGCTTCTAGAAACAACTAGAAGGTGTCACCAACTAAGCATGAGTCTTTTCCAACCTTGTTGATGAGCCATAGGGTTGTAGACACCATGCGCTTAATTGATGCACTAACCTCTGTGTTGTTGACACATGAGAAATAGAAAAGTGCGTTAATTCTCATGCAAGCTTATAACTCCAATTCACTTTTTATATAATTTCTATTTAAATATTTATAACTTTTATTTTTAATTTTTATAACTTTTATTATTATTATTTATTTATTACTTTATTATTATTATTAATTTTAATTTTTAATTTTCTTTTATTTAATTCTTTTTCCTCAATTAATTCTCATTTAATTAATTATACTCAAAATATCAAAGATCATGATATTTTATTAATTTTCTCCAAAATAATTAATTTATTAATTAAATCCATTTATTAAGACTTAATTAATAAACAATTCACCATAGACCTCCAAGATAAAATATGAAAACCCATCATAGAACAAATCATACAAAATCAGTCTAAAGGGTTAAAAATCACGAACTATGTCATCTGACACATTCGATGGGTAAAATATCCAGATACTTGTCCTACCTCACTAGGACAATTGGTTTAAAGGTTTGGGATTTGGACTTGAGAATTTAGCTCCCCTCTCTTATCATTGAGATAGTATAATAGGGTATGCTCATCCTGGCAATTCAGAGAAGTCAATACTCGGTACCTACAACCTGCAGAAAAACCATGCATGTACATACAATATATATAATGCTAAGCTAAATAGACAATGGCAAGAAGTGGTGCATCGTGTAGATCCCAACTAAGCAGGTGACTACGACTCGCTTCCTTAACCACATCAGAAACACCATACAAGAAGAAAACATGCACACCATACACATGCAAGTATGGGGTAAGTATCCATAATAAAACACATGAGATAATATACCATCTAACTAATCATCATTAATAACTAAAAATAATGTAATGATCATCATACATACATGAAATGTAAAGTCTAAATGATCTCATCATATATCAACTGAATCCATATCATAATATCTGATAGTGTCAAAACAATACCACTAAACCATCAACATAAAACTAGTCCATCAAAGTCTGATAATAATAGCATCAATAAGTCTAGAAAAGATGTGAATGAGGGTAGGCACTACAATTTGATTTAGGAAAAACATAATGGTGCACTAAATGGTCATTTTGGGGTCAATAAGACACAAGAATTAGTTCAGAGATTTTACTTTTGGCCCAAGATGAATTTGTATATTAGGAAGTATGTAGAAAGTTGTGTGTTGTGTTAGAAGGCTAGGGGGACATCTTCAAATATAGGCCTATACCACCCTCTTCCCATTCCTAATAGACCATGGGAGTGTTTAAGAATGGATTTTGTGGTAGGTTTACCTAAGACCAGGCAAGGGATGGATAACATTTATGTTATAGTGGAAAAATTCAATAAGATGGCACACTTTGTACCTTACATGACAACCCATGATGCAAGTTAGACAATTTCCCTATTCTTCAAGGAGGTAGTCAGAATAGATGGTTTTCCATTGAGCATAGTGTCAGATAGAGACACCAAGTTTATGAGTCATTTTTGGAAGACTCTATGGAAAATTCTAGGAACCAACTTGTCTTTTGGATCTGCATACCATCCTCAGACTAATGGTCAAACCAAGGTAGTCAATAGGAGTCTTCATAACATCCTAAGGTTTTTAACAAAAGATTATGGTCAAACATGGGACCAACTCATTGGACAAGTTAAATATGCTTATAATTACACTGTGAACAAGACTATTGGTAAGAGCCCCTTTGAAATAGTCTATGGCCTACACCCTAGAGGAGTATATGAGCTTAGAGATCTGAAGGATGGAGCTAAAGGAAGTGGATATGAAGAGGACTTTATATATACTATACAAGAAGTTCATGACATAGTAATGAAGACACTGATTGAAAACATAGAGAAGATGAAGAATAAAGTGGATGAGGGAGAAAGAGATGTCCAATTCAAATTTGGGGATCTAGTGATGGTACACCTCAACAAATCTAGACTACAAAAAGGAGTCCCACATAAGCTACAGATGTGAAGAATTGGTCCATGTACCATACTAGACAAATATGGAGCAAATGCTTACAAGGTGGAATTACCAGAGAATAGTGGCTTATC
This sequence comes from Cupressus sempervirens, assembly GCA_028749045.1. NCBI lineage: Eukaryota > Viridiplantae > Streptophyta > Pinopsida > Cupressales > Cupressaceae > Cupressus > Cupressus sempervirens. The sequence continues at coordinate 196,843,148 of CM053784.1, read as the reverse complement.
ACCTATTTTTAATGTAGTAGACTTGGTGTTATACAAAGGGCCAATACCTAATCCATATTAGAGTTTGATTGAAGTCATTCAGGAGGTAGAAAACTCAATTTCCATTTGTACCAATCAAGAAGGTAGAATATATATTGGATTCCAGAGTATACTAGAAGAAAAGGAAGAAGGAATACACTGAACACTTGGTGAAGTGGCATGAACAAATAGATGCATATGAAACTTAGATAAAGGATTCAGAGTTCAAAAAGTTGGGCATTGATCTCAACTCACTCAATCCAAGGATGGATTGAAGTCTTTTCATTTGGGGAGGATGGTGTAGGGGCACCTAGGCTATTTCTAAATTCCCAATTAGTTTTGGAGCTTGCAACTGACTCTAGCAAAGTTAGTATGTCTTTGCTTAGACCTTAGAAGGTATTTTTGTTGTGTATGACTAGATGAATTAGTGGTTAGTGCTAATTTCAATCTAGTTTAGTTTAGTTTTCTTTTAAGTGTTTAGTCCTTATAATAGGCCTAAATTTGGAAAATCTAGTCTAAATGTGTCCTAGACTTAGGTGAGAAGTGAAAATTTCCTAAAAAGGCTTTAATGTATTCATCATTTGGAGCAAAGTAGAGGTAATTAAAGTTGGTTTTGTGTATTAATTGAAAAGATGCTAAAATGTTATCATGACAACATTTTGCAATTTTGCAAATGCTACATGCAACATCGACAACTTTTAATTCCTTTTGAAATGAAGGGAGAAAATCAATGCTACTAGACTAAAAACATGGAAGAAATATATTTAGATACTCCAAGGCTCATTTACTGAGGAGGAGTTGATTGTATGCAAGTTTTTGAATGTGAATAGAGCAAGTAATCTGGTTATCTGAGTACAATCAACTTTTTTTGAGTGCTAATAGTGTTCTAATAGATTGAAAGCCTTAATATAGTGGTGGATTCATGGAATAGAGGTAGGAATAAGACTTTTCATTTAGGGAGCAAGTAGATTAGAGTTGATTTAATAGCCATACAAAATTGTTTAGGAGTTAGGGAGTTTACTGGTCTAGTTCAGGAAGATTTTGGTTTCATGGCTCCCCTATTAAATAGAACTATGGGAAACTAAGAAAGGTGGATGCATATGTTAGGGGAGCCTATGTACAATGTATATATGCAAGTAGGATGTCTAGAGAATCAATTTTCTATTTTTAAAGTTATGTCCTAGGCAAGCAATGCATGTCCAGCTAGGTGTATAACAATGGAAGATTGAATTGTAGAAGTAGGGGTGAGTGTGAAAGAACTGAACCAAGAGTGATTACAGAGTCATTAGGGTCCTAGAGAGCCCTAGGTGTGAGATAAAAGCTTGGCCAATCCATTTGAATAGATTTCTAGGCAGGAATCAGTCCATTGCTTTCTAGGAACCCAAATAGCCCCATTTGCCCTATATTTCAAGACATTGGTGTATAGAGGACTTGAGGACCTTAGACCTAGAAAATATTTTAGGTTTTTGAAAAGAGTATCAGGATCCTAGGTTAGAATTTGGGGTTTTTTGTAAGTTTTTGGAGAAAATCCATAAAAACCCTCTAGATAGGGAAAAATTGTGAATTAGGCCTAATAGAGTCTTAAAATAGTGAATTAGGAATTTGATTGAATAGAGATTGGAGACCTATTCAAATGGGATTGAAAGGATGCATAATGAGTGTATAAATGGTGAAAATGACCCTTTCAACATTGATGGAGTTTTTATGAATGGTTTGGGCCTAGAATCCTTCAAGCAAGAGTGAAGCCTTGAGATAAAATTAGTGATAGTTGTCCTTCAAGGTTAACACAAGAAGACTAACTCTTGGAGTGGAGTTAGGGTAGCCTTAGGCTTGGAGTCTTGAGGTTATTGAGATCCTAGGACAGAGATTAGGATCCCAAGAAGGTTGGACAAATAGAGTTCTTTGGTAACTTGTGTGAGCACCCCTTGGAGAACTTCTAGCAAATATATAGGAGAATGGAGAGGGTCAAATCCGATCATTGGATGCAAAATGTCACCTTCATTTTCCCTCTGATGTTATTGCAAAACCTCTCTCATCTCTCTCGAACTGAAAGCCAAATAAAATATCATCATTATTTGCAACAAACTTGCAAAACATATCTCCAAATGACGAGAAAGACCCTTTAAGGAAAAACCAACTTGCTAACAAAATCCTAGCTAAAATGCTCATCAAATAGTTATAAAAACATTATATTGGTGCTAGTATGATTATCTCCAAATTTAGAGACCACTCAAATCTTCATTTGCTCTAAAATTGAATCTGAATTTCCATGGAAGAAACAAAAAATACAATTTGAGAATGCCCCTAGTTTACAAATCTAAGAATATCTTTCACCGAGTAAGACCTACATATATTTGGTCTCCCAATATTAAAAAAATCACTCCAAAATCTTTCTAACTATATATGATACTCCTGTGTTTGTTCGACATTGGCACCCCTGCCACTCTTATGAAGTCTATAGATTTACACGATAAACATGACCCTTAAAGCATTTAATTTCATTTCACTCTAATTTATAGTTCATACTATATGAATAAGAATTAAAAATATATGCACATAGAGAGCTCTTGGAAAATATGTACATCCTATTGGTTATGAATCAACCAATAAAATATCCTGTTTTACTCCCTTGTGACATGTGGGGCCCATAACTTGCATAACTTGTTCAAATCTCTTATATATTCAAATTTGAGCTCATTACCCTTTATCTACTTTAAGCGCTCATTTTGAGAATTTGATTAAATTTAATACATACCCTTTTCCCTCCCATTTATTCGTCAATCTAGTCAGTCACTCAGCTTGTGGCACGTGACATACATTGATTGGTTCATCAATCCTTGTCATCTCACCACTTGGCCTGCCTCACAAAGTCACAATGAGATTGTGGAACTTGCCATGTCATCTGTGACATTGCGACGTCCTACCATGTCACCATCCGGGTCTGCATGCCACATGGCATCTTTTCACAATCCCACGATGAATTTTGCGAATCCCACCACTCCCATAGCGGGATCATGACCATCAAATACATGTCTCCTTCATCCATATCACCGTTCTCTCCTACACATGCCACATCGTCACACATGATATGTTTCCACGTGCTTGGCTTGGCTGTAAATTAGCTCAATGGATATCCACATGTTCTCCATTCATGTGGGCAATCCCCATTTGATTCAACGTTGCAAGCCTCCATGGATAATACTTGTGCAATAGGATTCATCAGTATTCACTTTGATCATTGATTAATCTATTAAAGCCCATTTTTCACCTTTCCTGAGAACTGTCATTTTTGTGTTGATAGACCCTAGAACCGGCCTTGAAATTGGATAAAATCCAACAATCAAGGTTTGGCACTTTGCACACCTAATCTATGGTCAACAAGGATTTTTTCTATAAATTTTTTCTCCAAGGTGATATTCTAGTTAAAATATCTTAATCATCAAAGTTGCACATTTCAATTTGTCCTACAAACAACTTGTTAGAAAACAAGAAACTTCATCTAAAATGTCCCTCACAATTAGGTCAAACAACCACCTAAAAAATGAAACTTGGGTCAGTAGATGTCTTTGACATAAAAGGTATATGGTTGCATTTTCAACTCTTCAAGAATAACAAGGAAAATTTGGCAAGTCATCAAAGTTGGCTACTAGAAATTGCAAGGCTGGATACACTAGTAAAACATAGATTTTTGCAAATGGAATGGATATGGGAAAGTGTGCAGATGGATTCATCAAGATTTAAAAATTGGGCACACTTGAAGTATTTTTAATATAGAATACACTGGTATAATCCATTTAATCTCATTTACCGTAGATTCAAAGGTATTACCTCACAAACAAGCCTCTTGATCATTCTATGAAACTAAGATGCACCAACATGTTAAAAATTGTAATTGGAATCACATTTGAAAAGTACACAAATAGATTTGTCGAGAGCTCAAATCTGGAAAATATTATTTATTTAACACCTAGTTAAAATATCTTAATCATCAAAGTTAAAATATCTAGGTGATATTCTAGTTAAAATATCTAAATCATCAAAGTTTCACATTTCAATTTGTCTTACAAACAACTTGTTAGAAAACAAGAAACTTCATCTAAAATGTCCCTCACAATTAGGTCAAACAACCACCTAAAAAATGAAACTTGGGTCATTAGATGTCTTTGACATAGAAGGTATATGGTTGCATTTTCAACTCTTCAAGAATAACAAGGAAAATTTGGCAAGTTATCAAAGTTGGCTACTAGAAATTGCAGGGTTGGATACACTAGTAAAACATAGATTTTTGCAAACATAATGGATATGGGAAAGTGTGCAGATGGATTCATCAAGATTTAAAAATTGGGCACACTTGAAGTATTTTTAGTATAGAATACACTAGTATAATCCATTTAATCTCATCTACCGTGGATTCAAAGGTATTACCGCACAAACAAGCCTCTTGATCATTCTGTGAAATTGAGATGCACCAACATGTTAAAAATTGTAATTGGAATCACATTTGAAAAGTACACAAATAGATTCGTTGAGAGCTCAAATTTGGAACATATTATTTATTTAACACCTAGTTAAAATATCTTAACCATCAAAGTTAAAATATCTAGGTGATATTCTAGTTAAAATATGTCAATCATCAAAGTTGCACATTTCAATTTGTCTTACAAACAACTTGTTAGAAAACAAGAAACTTCATCTAAAATGTCCCTCACAATTAGGTCAAACGACCACCTGAAAAATGAAACGTGGGTCATTAGATGTCTTTGACATAGAAGGTATATGGTTGCATTTTCAACTCTTCAAGAATAACAAGGAAAATTTGGCAAGTCATCGAACTTGGCTACTAGAAATTGCAGGACTAGATACACTGGTAAAACATAGATTATTGCAAACGGAATGAATATGGGAAAGTGTGTAGATGGATTCATCAAGATTTAAAAATTGGGCACACTAGAAGTATTTTTAGTATAGAATACAATGGTATAATCCATTTAATCTCATCTACCATGGATTCAAAGGTATTATCTCGCAAACAGACCTCTTGATCATTCTATGAAACTGAGATACACCAACATGTTAAAAATTGTAATTGGAATCATGCTTGAAAAGTACACAAATAGATTCATTGAGAGCTCAAATCTGGAACATATTATTTATTTAACACCTAGAATGCAATGGAGAAGAAATTGTCACAATTGGTTCAAGTGGGTCAAATTTACAATCAGTGAAAGAGTTTATTGAGTAATTGTCATAAAAGAAAACTGGGCAATTTTAACTTTTTGCAAATGGAATTGGCTTGGAAAACCTATTAGATGGATTCATCGAGGCTTCAACTTTCACATGGTGGATGTCATTTATGATTACAATATAGTAACACAACCATGTCTTCAAAATACTCAATAGGTCATAAGATATTCATTTTTTCAAACATGGCTTCTCAGATTAATGCAAAAGGTGGAAATATATGACAACAACAAACAACCAACTTTGAGAAACTCAATACCTTATCAAAACTTATTCAAATGACTCAAAATCTGAAACATAGGCTCTTTGATATGCATAATAAGCATACTTAAAATGGTGGGTCCTAAAAATAAACCGGGTGCAAGATATTCAAATGAAAAGTATGACCTCTCATATAGTTTAATACATGCAAATTTAACATGTGCACAAAAACACAACTCACCAAATGACTCAGAATCGCAACTTATCACCATGAAACACGTGCATATGCTAAATGCAAGGTGTGGAATACTTGAAAAACATCATATGCCTCAAAATGACAACCAAATAAATATGCATGAAAATCATTTATAGTGGGTACATTTTCTAAAGTTTTCAAATATGGTACTCAAAATCCTTATGGATTTTTGAGTCCTAATAGTTGCTTTGGATGGGGATGCAATCCCCTAGTGGGAATGGAAATAATTAAACATCTCTTGGTTGATTAGACCACACAAAGAACTTATTCAAGAACACTTCTTTATTAAAAGAAAGAAAATACTTCTAACTTTACAAATGATGGCCTCAGGCCACAAAACTCCAGTGAAACTTCCTAGCTTTTTCATAGACATAATTTATATTTATATTCTCTTGAGGCAATCTTAAAATGCCATTACTATTAGTATCATCAAATACATTAACATCTTCAATTACTTCATTAGGAAAAACAAAATCTTTATGTTCACTTTCATAGTGCATGGATAAACTAGAAACAACTTTAAAATCTTGCTCACTATGAAAGTATAGATCAACATGCTCATGAATATTAGAACCCAATTGAAAACCTTCTCCATTATGAAGCTCATGCATGCTCTCAATTAGAAACACAAAGGATTCATGCTCAATTTGATCCACGAAGTTACACATATCAAGAACTTGAAACTCATCTTGCACATCTGGTTGTGAAGAAAGTAAGAAATCTGACTCAAATCTATTTACTACATCATTACACATCCAGTCAGATTTGCAACATGTTGAAACTTATTCACACTCAAACAATAGATTAGTTACCAAGTGAAAAGAGTTGTTATGAAAGTTCTCACACATATCTAGGGGTGATTAGAATCTATGTCCTTATCAAATAATTCATTGGAAAAGCATGTGAATGCATCCAAAACATTGTCATGAGATTCATCAGTAAGGCAAGAAAACTCAAAATTTGAAGCACAATCATTCGCAACATTTTCATCTTCAGCACATGAGTAGTCAAAATTAATTAGACATGAATGCTCCTTGTTGTTACTTACTTCACCTAAATTTGATGAATATCCAACTTATTCTTCCTCAATCTTGACATCACTAACTATAGTAGCAACTTCAATATATGCCATATCAGAACTAAAAGATATAAGAGACCTTCCCATAAGATTAATGGTATCCAATTCTGATTTAACATCATTTATGAAAACAACTTATAGATACATATCAGATGCATCTTCATCATTTAAAATGTAGTGCCCACCCCTAGGTTACTTTTCATGTTATTGTCGAATTCTTTTAGGCCAGCTTTATGGTTATGTTTTATGATTTAGTGGTACTCAATTACCTAATTTGATTGGATGTTATTTCATACACAGTTTATATATTTGATGAGATACTTGATACTCAAGTATTTCATGTTTTTGTTAATGCATGTAGCTATGGTATGACATTACTGTGGTAAGTACATACATATGTATACATGTACAATAGCATGATGCCGACACTGTTATACATATATGCATATGCGTATGTTGCTGAATCTTTCACAGTCTACAATTGATGATATATGTGTGTGTGTGTGTGTGTGTGTGTGTGTGTGTGTGTGTGTGTGTGTGTGTGTGTGTGTGTTCGTGTTCCAAGATCATTAAGGCATGATCAAGATTATTTTTGGATCCTTTGATGTTTAGATCATGATCAATCTATCCTTTATATTGGGCCATAGATGTAATGATTGGTTATACATTTAATCACTAAGTTTATGATAGTAACTAATCATGAGCATTAGTTAACTATGAACGGGTGTGAGAATGAATGTCCATGTCTCTAATTGGAGACATGGCTATTCATTCCCAAACCACTTCCATTGATATTTATCCAATCTTCTTGATGTAACATTGGTATTGAAATCTATTAATGTTAGCACTCCACAAGGATTGAAGCTAATTTTGAGTTTGATAATACTTTATTATTGTTATTACTGCACTAAAATTTGTAGATTCTAGAAGTGATTCAAGTACATTTGTGTTATTGTTTGTACTTGCAACAAAATTTTGCAATCAATTAAATCTAGTAATAAACATTACATGGTATCAGAGCTTGGCTAAGGAAAGATCACACTATGTTTATAAGGACTAGATTTTACTTTATATAACAGTCCTCCCTCTCTCTACAAAGATGCCAAACACAATGAGATTCAAACATCACCTTGGAAGTGCTGATAACTTTGAATCTTGGAAACTTTGATTAATGATATTGTTAAAAGAAAAAAATTGGAATCATTTGTAAGAGAGAACAAAAAGGAACCAAAATATGATCCTAAGAAATCAGAATGGATAGAGAAAAATGAAAAGGATATGAAGATAATTGTGGATGTTGTTTGAGACCACATAGTACCTATTGTGGCAAAACATGCCACAACATATCGTATGTTTTGAGCTCTTGAAAATGCATTTATAATCAATAATACAGGGGAAAAACTTGCTCTTAAAAGGCATATGAATAATGTAAGAATGAATAAAGGAGAAACTATAAATGCTTTCTTTATGAGAATCACAGATTTGAGAGATCAATTATCTACATTTGGTTATGAGATTGAAAATCAAGAATTATCCTTAATAGCATTAGGAGGACTTCCAAACTCCCAGGAATCCTTTGTACAAGGTATAAGTTCTAAGTCTAAAATCCCTAAACTAGATTAGTTAAGATCATATTGTCTTCAAGAAGAATCAAGATTAATGATTAAGGGAAAACAAAAAACCCTAGATAAAGATGTTCAAGTTCTTAATACAAATTCTCATAAGAAGGGAAAGAAGAAAAACAACAAAAGGAAAAGAAATTCTCATGGAAAAGGACAATCTGAACAGAAGAAAGACTTGTCCAAAATTCAATCCTTCAAATGTGATCTATATGGACATTATGAAATAAATTGTCCCTATAGATCTAAACCTCAAGAATCTTTTGCAAAATCTGAAAAGTAAAATGAAGGCAATGAATATGAGAAATATGCCTTCTATTCAACATTATCTAGCTAGATATCAACCAAAACTAATACATGGATAGTTGATAGTGGATCTTCAAGACACATCACTAGATAACAGGATAACCTAGAAAACATGTAAATAGAAATAGATGAAGAAGTTACAATTGGTGATGATTCTGCACATTCCATAAAAGGAATTGGGACATGCACCATAAAATTGAAATCTAGAAATTTTATTCAACTTCTGGAGTTCTTTATGTACTAGGTATCAAGAGGAATTTAATATCTATATCCACACTTGAATGATGGTTTTGGAATTGCATTCATGAGAGGGAAAATACTAGCATGGCCTAAAAAATTAACCATTGAAAGGACTCTAACAATAGGATTAAGAAAAGGACTTTTATATGAGCTATGTGCTAAGACAAATGTTGCACTTGTACATGAGACCTCAGATTCAAATGAAATATGGCATAGAAGACTAGGTCATATCAACTTCTGTTCCCTAACATCAATGGAGAAGTTAGTAACTGAAATACCCAAGTTAAACCATATTCACAATGAATCATGTAAAGGTTGTGCCTTTGGCGAAAACAGTAAAAGGCCATTTCCTCATAGTTGAAGAAAAACTAAAGAAGTGTTAGAACTAGTACATTCTGATCTATGTGGGCCCATGTCTATACCTCCTATCAGAGGATTCTTGTACTATGTGATATTTGTTGATGATTTTTCAAGGAAGACATGGATATACTTCCTTAAATGCAAAGAATCTAAAGATATTCTCTCTAAGTTTAAAGAATTCAAAACTATCATTGAGAATTCCTTTAGTAAGAACATTATAGTTCTTAGAAAAGATAATGGGAATGAGTATACTTTTGAAATATTTAAAGAGCTTTGCAAACTCTCTGGAATTAAGAGGGAGTTCATAGTTCCTTACAATCCTCAATAAAATGGGGTTTTTGAAAGGAAGAGAAGAACTATTGAAGAAGCTACTCAGGCTATGATTTTTGATCAAAATTTGAGTATGTCCTTTTGGGCTGAATCATCCAACACAACATTTTGTATTCAGGATAGATGTCCTCACTCATATTTGGACAATAAGACTCCTGAAGAAGCATTTTCTAGAAAGAAACTTGACATTAGTCACTTAAGAAAATTTGGATGTCATATATATGTTCATGTACCTAAGGAGAAGAGGACCAAGTTAGAACCTTCTAGAAGAAAGGGTATTCTCATTAGTTTTAGTGAAATAGTAAAAGGATACAGAGTCTATATACTTGGACAAAAATAAATAAAACTAAGTAGAGATGTCATCTTTGAGGATGACATTGCTTTCAAAAGTGCCAAAACTTTTGATGAACTAGATGTATTTGATGCATCTCGAGAAGAGGTTCCTACTCCTGATATTCAAAGTAAGTTCCCTGAAGAGACTTTAACTAAAACTAAAATCCTTCAAGAGTCTCAAGAAGAGAGTCTTGATCACACTAAAAGACCACTTTGGAAAAGGAAAATAATATAGGAAGGAGATGGATTTGCATCACCTTCAGGAACCTTCTAGGAAAGCAAGAGACCTAGAAAATTGATATATAATGCTTTCATTTGTGAGAGTTTGAATCTTGAACCTTCTAGTACTTCTAAAGTACTTAAACATCAAGCTTGGAAAGAAACCATGGTGGAAGAATAGTAGTCTATACTAAAAAATGATGTTTGGGACATAGTTCCAAGACCTAAGGAAAAATATGTTGTCGTCAAAATGGTTGTTCAAGGTTAAGTATGCTACAGATGACAACATTGAAAAATATAAAGCTCATTTTGTGGCTAGAGGTTTTTCTCAAAAGGAAGGAATTGACTTTGAAGAAACCTTTGCACCAATTGCTAGGTATACTTCTAATAGAGCTATAATAGCCATCGCAATAGCCAAAGAAATAAAAATCCATCAAATGGATGTAAAAACTTATTTTCTTAATTAAAAAATAGAGGAAGAAGTATACCTGGAACAACCAAAAGGGTTTCTAACTCACAATGCTGTCTCTCATGTTTGTAAATTGAAGAGAGCTCTATATGGAATTAAGCAGGCTCCTTGGGCTTGGTATGGAAGGATTGACAAATACCTTTTAAGTCTTGGATTCACCAAGAATGTGGCTGATCCAAATATCTACTTCAAGGTAACTAAAGTTGATATGCTAATTCTAATTCTTTATGTTGATGATCTTCTGATTATAGGTGAAGAACATCTCATTAATCAATGTAAGAATGATTTGGCTTCTGAATTCAAAATGAAGGATTTAGGAATTCTTCATTGCTTTCTTGGTTTGGAAGTATGTTAGAAGTCTAGTAATATCTTTCTACATCAGAAGAAGTATAATATTGATATTTTGAAAAGATTTAGAATGTGGAATTGTCAACCTATGTCTACACCAATGGAAACCAACCTTCACAAGCTAAAGGAAGCAAGTGCTAAATCAAAATTAGTTGATCCCACCATATAAAGAAATATAATTGGGTCCTTGATGTATCTTACAAATACTCGACTTGATATCTACTATGTAGTGAATGCATTAAGTCAGTTCGTGTGTGAACCTTGTGAGATTCATCTTATTACTTTGAAGCATATATTGAGGTATCTCCAAGGTACTATTAAGTATGAACTTAAATATGAGAATACCAGCTTGGAGTTATGTGGATATACTGATTTTGATTGGGCTGGAAGTGTAAAAGATCAAAAAATCACATTAGGCTATTTTTTAGTTTAGGATCAGGCACGATTTCTTGGATATGCAAAAAGCAAGCTTCTATTGCTCAAAGTTCTACTGAGGTAGAGTATATTGTAGCAACTATGAGAGCCAGATAAGTAGTGTGGCTTCAAAAGTTTCTTTCTAACTTGTTTGGTGAACCTATGAAACTTACCACTATTCACTGTGATAACTAAAGTTGCATCAAGTTATCTATGAATTTGGTATTTTATGATAGATCTAAGCATATAGAAATTCCTTACCACTACGTAAGAGACATGGTGGAAAGAAGAGCTATTCAATTAGAATATATTAATATAGGTGGTCAAATAGCTGACATTCTCACCAAGGCTCTTCCTAAAGTGAAAGTTGATCATTTTAGAAAGAATCTTGGCTTGATTGAAATGTAAGTTTATGAGATTGAGTCTCAACTTTTTAAATTTGTATTATTTAAATAAAGATGTTTAAAGTGTAAACTCTTTTGTCATATGTGTGACTCTATGACTCATGGGCCTACCCTATGTTCATTATTAAGGTGACAAACTTTTATAACGAAATAATGATTTTGACAATATAAGGCAATGACTTTATAATTATTAGATTACTATCATGATGAATATCATGTGACTTGATATTCAAAGAAAATCATGATAGTTAAAAGAGCATGTTGATGGATATCATGTGACTTGATATCTATTGAAGATCAATATGTTCTAATTCATGGTGGATATTATGTGACTTAATATCTGTGGATGTAGCATGATATTTTATGGTGGATATCATGTGACTTGATATCTATACATACACACCATAACAAGAAAGAATATCATAAACATGACTTTCTTACATATATCTTGAGGATATTACTTTTCATATAAAGAACTTATATATATGCACTTTGTCTTCCCTAGCTAAGAGGGAGTGTTAATGCATGTAGCTTTAGTCTGACATTACTATGGTAAGAACATACATATGTAGATATGTACAACAACATGATGCACATGCTATTATACATATATGCATACATATATACTATTGTATCTTCCACAGTTTGAAATTGATGATATATATGTTCCAAGATTATTAAGGCATGATCAAGATTATTTTTGGATCCTTTGATGTTTAGATAATGATTGATCTATCCTTTATATTGGGCTATAAATGTAATAATTGGTTATACATTTAATCACTATGTTTATGATAGTAACTAATCATGAGCATTAGTTAACTATGAATAGGTGTGAGAATGGAAGTCCATGTCTCCAATTGGAGAAATGGAAATTCATCCCCACACCCCTTCCATTGATATATATCCAATCTTCCCAATATAATCTTGGCATCGAAATCTATTAATGCAAGCACTCCACAAGGATTGAAGATAATTCTGAGTTCAATAATACTTAATTTTTGTTATTACTACACTAAAGTTTGCAAATTTTGGAAGTGATTCAAATACATTGGTGTTATTGTTTGTACTTGCAAAAAAATTCTACAATCAATTAAATCTGGTTATAAAATTTACACTTTCAATGATGATGCTTCATATGTTCATATAGTGATTTTAGTTAGCTCATGATGATAGTTAGATGGGTGATTTATATATAGTTTTCTATGGTTACTTACCCCATACTTGCATGTGTATGGTGTACACGTATGTTTTAATTTATGTTTGATATTTCTGATGTAGTTGAGGGAGGGAGTCATAGTCACCTACTAGTTGGGATCTACACGATGCACCACTCCTCGTCATTGCCTATTTATTTTAGATACATATCTATATGTAAATGTTCAACTTTTATGTAGATTGCAAGTACTAGGCATTGATTTTCCTAAATTTCCAGGATGAGTGTGCCCTATCGCAGTATCTCAATGGTAAAGAGGGGAGATAGTTCTTGAGTCCAAATCCTAACCCTAGGCTAACTGTCCTAGAAATTAGGACAAGTATTTGAGTTATTTACCCTTCTAAATTTGTCTAGTATCATGAATTCAAGATTTCGACCCTTGAGCTTGATTTAGTACTTTGTCTTTAAAATGGGTTTTCTTCTTTAGAATCATGGGTCTGTTCTATTTTTGAGTTATAATTAAGTCAAATTAAAAGAGTATTAACTGATTTAATTTAACAAAAAAATTTATAAAGAAAAATCATATTTTAATTATATTTAATTAATTGAGAAATTAGGCAAGAGCCTACAACACAATGGTGAATTGTGACCCTCTTAATTGGGAGGTCTCGGGTTCATGTCTACTTAAGATTAACTAATAATTGAAATAATTAATCACAATAAATAATAATAATTAACCTTGGCTTCGGCCTCTTACTAATAAAAATAATAATAATTGAGAAATTAATTAAATTTAAAAGATTTAATTCAAGTTCAAAATTTGGCGTAATAATATTTATTTAATTTAATAATAATTAATTTGGGAGTTTCATTTTAATTAATGAACTCTAAATATTATTATTTAAAGTAATAAATATACTATTAAATACGTCTTGTGAGTTAATGTGTGTGTGTGTGTGTGTGTGTGTGAGAGAGAGAGAGAGAGAGAGAGAGAGAGAGAGAGAGAGAGAGAGAGAGAGAGAGAGAGAGAGAGAGAATAAATTAAATAAAGTTTATTCTAATTAAAATGCAAGAAGTTTGGACTATGAAACTTAAAATAAATTAAAATAATAAAGAAAAAGGATTTGTGTGTTTTTAAAACTGAAAATCTAAAGAAAAAAGATCTTATTAAGAAATTAGAGCTCATATCTCCACACCTGGGTTTAGAGGAGTGAATTTTGAAAAAAGGGTTTTTGTGAAGACGGAAATTCTTGCAATCTTCAAGCATTTGTTTGGTTAGCATCAGATCAAGGTATGAAAGTTGCTTGAGGTTATCACAATAGTTGTTTTCTAATCTTTCCTCTATCTTCTTTGTGCTTGTGTGAGAATCTTGTTTTAGAAATGACTTTATTTGAAACCCTCGTTTGAGTAATTTTCGTTCTTCTTTATGGGAATGTCTGTGAACGAAAAATCAAATTTGAAACCCTCATGTTGAGAAATTATGTTTGGATTATCAACTTAGATAGGGTTTGTTTCTATTTGAGAATCAGAATTGTATTAAATTGGAAATTGATTTGAGAAAACCATTTTGATTATTTAAAAAAAAAATGACTTGCTTGAAACACTCATATACTAGGTCTTAGAAATTTTTATAAAAAAAATACAATTTATCGAGGGGTCATTTTTGTTGCTTTTTACAAAAAAACTATTTTATAAAAATTTTAAAAATTGGGAAGAGGGATAGTGACCCCCCTGCCCGCCCCTGTTGGCTGCAAAAGCAGCACTACCTTTGGTAGCCATGTCACTAAGCGACCTCCCCAATTGGGGATTGCGATAAATTAAATCATTTTTTTTATGTTGTTTGTTTTAAATTTAAAATAATAATAATAATATTATTTTTATTAATAATTATTATATTATTTAATTTAATAATTATAATTGTTAATAAATTAATATATATTATTTTATTAATAATTTAATAATACTTAATAAAAAATTAATAAAAATACTTAATTATAAGATGCCAATTAGTATGCTATTTAAAAAATTAAATAGATGTGTTTTAGGTTGTTATTAAAAAAAAATCTCATTTAAAATTTCAAGAATGTTATTTTAGAAATGGTTGAGTTTATATTAAAATGATTTTTATACTAAGGAAAATTTATCACTTTTGTGAACTCAAAAACCTTAGCAAATGTGACACTTTGAAAAGGGAAAACTTGAACCCATTTGTAAAATTGAAATATTATGTTTTCAAAACCAATGAACTATGAATCTACACTTGTTAATACTTGATGTGATGTATGGTTTATTTTATTGGGGTTGGATTTGAATTAGTATGTTGACTAGTTTTGGATGTTTACCATAGGTCTAGGAGTTCTTGTTTTATAATGTTGCATGAGATGTCATGGTTATGTAATTTGGTATTTGAGTTATGGATCAATAGTTATATTGTGATTTCTAGTTGCTTGTATATGACCGATGTGGTCATTGTGACCTTATGAGATTTTCTGCTATGAGCTTAGGGTAGTTTATCTTTATGTATGTTGGGAAGTGGCTTGCAATGGAGGTCAGAGCCCTAAAGAGGCTGCCTAGGTAACCCATTGTAGGTTGTTTTAATAAGTGATAATATTTCATTAAATGGGTTTTAAATGAATTAATAAGAGTTAGTGGATTATCTCACCCATGACTTGAGTGCTAGTACAAGCTTGGATGGGAGTAGAGAGGATGCTTAGTTGTGACCTTGCCTAATTAGTATGCCTTGTCTGCACAAAAGGATATTGATGCCACATAGAGTTTTTATGGGGGAAAATTCCAAAGAGCCTACCATGGTAACCTTAGAGTTGGCTTATTCAATGACATTTGCCCACTTACATAGTAGATTTTCTATGTGTCTTTCTTGCCTTTGGGTTTAGATGTTACTTGTGTCTTGGTACCTTTGAGATAGATCACTATCAGGTTTTCCTTGACCTAGATGTTGGTTAAGACTTTTGGATTGATATCTATATGGGACTTGAGATTATCTCCTCAACATAGTGGGAGTGGGCCATTTAGGTTCCACGAGGTTAGGTGATAGTGCTTCTTATACCATTGAGATAAATGTCATTTTTGGATGTACTTGTGCAATTGTTCCTTTCATTTGATCCAGTGTTTTTGTTTAGTGGTTATTTTCTTATATATTGTACTTGATTATCTAGAGATCTTATGAGATGTTGTAATTATTCATGATGTATATTCTTTAAGCTTTTGATATCTTATGGCTTGTACAACTGATGAATATGCATTCTAGTTATGCCATGTGGCATCTTATGTAATTGTACATTATTTCATTGGATTCATACTCATGGTTATTCTATGATGTGTATTTTTTTATGTATCATATTTAGTATTAATAAAACTTATGTATGTGATTCAACATCATGTAACCCTTAAGAGATGTAATTTTTTTATGGATTGTTTGTATGTATGTAAGTTATTGCTTCCACTATGTTAGTCCTTGTTGTTTTAACCTTTCAAAAATAAATGCTTGGCAAACTTAGCATGACATATTAAGTTAATTTATTTTGGGTTACATGGTAGGGAATTACATAAAACCTCATATTAATATGTATTCTCATCCTCATAAATAGAGTTCTGAAATGAAGAAACATGAGAGCTAGGTTATACATCATACCTCACAATGGTATATCATTTTCATTTTCAAAATATGAACAGACTGGAAAATAAACTCTGGGTGACATTTGGATGCACCCTTTTGAACTCACACTCTAAAAAGGCTATAACCTCATCTCTAATTAACAAGATCTCATCACAAGTGATTTCTTCTTGGTTGCAATCATGAACTAATTCATTCGTATCACAATTTGAAAAATCAAAGACATCATTACAACATACTTCCTCTTATTTATTTGAGATCACATTTGAGATCTAAACTAATTCATACTCATCACAAAAATTATCATGTCCACTACTGCTACACTCCTCACTTTCCACATACATGTTGTCATAAGACTCATAATCAGTTACATACCCATCTTTTTTATGTTGATTTCATTCATCCATTTGATCAAGCTGAAAATATTCTTCTTCATAATCACAAGATAAATTATCATCCAAGGATTCATCTGCTTGACTAAGATTTTTAGAATTCTCACTGTCATTATCATGTGATCCAAATTAATATTCACTTTCAAGTAAATGACTCTCAATCCTTTTCATATAATTTTCAATATGTTTAGCCCTCTCTAACCATAAATATGTTGAATAACCAATTGAATCATGCACAAAAGTATTTAGAAAAATAATAGGCTATGAGGATTCTTTGTGTCTAAAACAAGTGGGAAGTTCCATAATTTCCAATTTAAACCTCATATATAATTGAATTTGATTTTGATCTTCAAAAATTTTTGACTCTCATTCTTATAAAAGTAATGATTTGGTCATGAAGCTCTAACTTCAACATAGAAATTTTCTTACATACACTTTCATAACCTAGTAAATCATTTTCAGATCTAACATTCGAATCCATTTTATTTTCAAACCTTATTTACTAGTGCTTAACTCACCAAAAAGAGGAACTTCTTAATACCATAGAGAATAAATATAAAAGACCTTCTACCTACTGTAAACTTATGTGAATCTATCTTTTATTTCTTACGGAACTTTTTAATCAAGAAATGTTCCCACATCTAAGAAATCTAATATGCAATTACAATAGTACTTCTTCTCCAAAATATTTCTTCATACTTCACTCATAAAAATTTAACGGGCTAAAAATCTAAAGTGTGGTAACTTAATTGATGTGTTGCATACACTTATAGCTTCCAAAATGAGGGACTTTCTTTCCTTTGAGAAATTTGTCATCATTCTTTACTTTAGGAAGATTGAAGCTCACCCATAGATTTGAACTAGGATGCAAATCCAACATATGTTATGTGTCAACTTGTTAAAATTTTTACAATATGGGATGTTATGGTAACTTTTAGCACTAGTTAGAGACTAGAGTCACCACGCAATATGAGATTGGGATAAAATTTTCAATAAGATCTTGCACAAGATTACAAGACTCACTTTCATATGTGACACAAAAAAAAATGACATGAATTTTTCTCAAGAACTCACAAACTTTCTCATCTAATAGGGAAGATTCAATTCACCTCTATGTACTTTAATGGATAACTAATTGGGTTGCAATATGACAGAAAGTGTATATGGACGCTACAATTTTTTTAAATATAAATGCTAGCATCTATAAATATGAATCTCCACACTTACTCTCTAGCAGAGTCATCATTTTTTTGGATCCTGAATTTGCACTAGGCTTACACTAAAAAATAGCAACCACCACATCCTTGTTGAAACCCTATGAATTAGCCAAATTCAATAATGAGGAAACAAAAAAGTAGGGGTGGACCAACTAACAAGGTTTCTTACAAACCTTCTACACTTTAGGCCCTTAAGACATAGTGGGGGACTCCCTAATTCCATGAATTTTCATACATTCACCTCTCTTGTGGAATATATTAAGAAGGTAGCTCCATTATTCAACTAATACACACCAAAGATGAGAAGATTTGGGCTAAGAACTTTTAGTTCTACCTTTCACATGTGGAGGATGGAGCTAGAAAATAACTTACAAATAAATTAAACATGAAAGGGAAATGGTCATTTTGATATTTGAAGACTTTCAACAAGAACTAGATATGAAACAACAAGAACATGTTGTTGGAATGTTCAAAATGGGAAGAGTACTTCTGAGAGGGGGGGGGTGTGAATTAGAAGTAACCAATTTTTATCCTTGCAAACCCTTATTAACACATAATTGAAAGTAATGTATATGCATATAAACATATAAGAAAACATGAAATGAAAACATGCATCAACACATAACATGAAGATTTGGTAACCCAGAAACCCTCCAGGAATAAGAAGGTAAAACTGGGATGGGGATTCCACCCACAAAAATCACTGCAACAATCAATGTTCAACCACTTCTAATGGTTTGCCCTATGAAAGGCCTACCTTGTTAAAGGCTTTACAGTGTGTCAATAGTGACTTGGTTAAAGGATTTACAAACACTTACATGAAGTGCCACCCTATTAAAGGATTTACAATAGGTTGTTAAACCCACCTAATACATAGGATTTTCAAGACCTTCTACAAAGGTTCTCCTACCTAGTTGTTAAGCTAACCTATCAACATAGGCTTTCAACCTTGAATACAATTGTGAGAGAGTATTAGAACATTTGACCTGATTGAATGCAATCTCAAATTGTTGGATTTAGGTACTTAATCTACTCTTCTCATTCTAATCCTTGCTTGATCTAATCTCTGTATGTGTTCCTTGTCTCTTATGCTGTTCTGATCAACTTAATATAAAATTGCTACTCTGCTCCACTAAGTCTTTCCTTTTTCTCATTGAAATTTGGCTATAGTCTCCCCTGACACTATTCTCTTCCACACATGCAATAGTGCATTCAACCTCCTTATAAATAATGCAAAGACGTAGGATTAGGTATGGATCTACGATCCATATTGAATCTCAAATTCTTACTCAAATCCTTGGATTTTTCTCATTAGTTGCATGCCTTCTCCATTTTTTTGATTGGTTGCATGCAATTTGCATAGGGAATATAAATGATTCCTCCTTATGCTTTTTCTCCTTCAAAATTTCTCTAGGTCAGCTCCAAAAATGGTTTACATCTTAGTTTGTGAAAGCACAAACTCTTATGCTGATCCTATGTTACTTGAAACTCATTACATTATTGATTCTTGGCATTAACTAATTCTTGGATTCCTCAGCATCTATTACTTTCCTAGTTTGCTTGGCACCAATTAAACACTATATTGCTCGACACCTGTATGTTATGTATTGCTCGGCATCTAAACATTTTTGAATTACTCGACACATGAACATTTCCTAGATTACTTGGGACATACTACGTTCTGACTTGCTCAGAACTGTGGCTTGGCACCTATTGAAATTTTGGCTCAGCATACATGGTGTACTCAACATATATAGTGAAAATGGTTAAGTGTGTTGACTCTCAATTGTCAAGACTATTCTTTTGACCAACACATGTAATCTCCCAACTGCAATTAGTGCCTAATCCATTGGGAAATAAGAGTCACAAGAAGAAAAGTAATGTAAACTTATGAAATAATCTAGACCTATGAAGTGATGCCTTGTAACACCTCACATAAGTGATTCAAACATAACCTACTTACCAAATCCATATGTAATATCAATAGATCTATAATCTCTACCAAGCATTTAAGCCATCTCTTAGATTGAAACATGACAAACAAATATGTATCTCAAAACAAGACATTGGAAGGAAAAAAATCTTTGTTTGATTAATTTCAAAACCCTATTGATTTAAACTAATGGAGAGAGACAAATCTGAAATCCTTTTCATAAAACTTCATTATTCCTCAATTACAATGCATACATGAGTCAAGAAACTCACAAAACTACTAAGGACTCAACATAGATCCATGAATCTGCTTAAAGAAATGTACAATATGTTGTCCATATAGAAGAAAATTTTGAAGAATGGAGGAATCAAAACATTGGAAACCTTTTCAATAGGCTAGAACCAACCCTATACACTGAGAATAAAGAGGAAGATATAGGAGAATGAAGAGGGCCGGATCCTACCTTTGGATGCCAAATGTCACCTTCATTTTCCCTCTGATGTTGTTGCAAAACCTCTCGCATCTCTCCCCAACTAAAAAACAAATAAAATCTCATCATTATTTGCATCAAACTTGCAAATAATCTCTCCAAATGATGAGAAAAACCCTTTGAAGGAAAAATGATATACTAAAAAAATTCCCTACTAAAATACCCACCAAAAGGTTATAAAAGCAATATACTAGTGCTAGCATGATTCTCTCCAATTTTAGAGACAAACCATATCATCATTTTTTCAAAAATTGAATTTGAATGAAGAAATAATAAATAGAGTTTGAGAATTCCCTTATTTTATAAATATGAGAATATCTTTCATCCAGTAAGGCTTGCACATAATTGGTCTCCAAAAACAAAAAATTCACTTGGAGACCTTTCCAACAATATATGATACTCTTATGTTTGGTCAACATTGGCACCCCTGACACTCGTCTCCTCTAAAGTCTACAACCTTGCACAATAAATAGGCCCTTTAA
Source organism: Cupressus sempervirens (assembly GCA_028749045.1). Taxonomy (NCBI): domain Eukaryota; kingdom Viridiplantae; phylum Streptophyta; class Pinopsida; order Cupressales; family Cupressaceae; genus Cupressus; species Cupressus sempervirens. The sequence goes on along the minus strand of CM053784.1, from coordinate 196,822,008 downwards.
AGCCTTTAAACTAATTTCACTTTAATCTATAGTTCAGACTATATGATTACAAATGTAGACCCATTAAAAATATATACACAAAGAGCTCTTGGAAAATATGCAGATCCTATTGGTTATGAACCAACCAATAAGATATCTTATTTTACCCCACTGTGACATATGGGGCCCACAACTTATTCAAATCCCTTATTTATTCAACTTTGATCATATTACCCTTTATCGACTTTGAGTGCTTATTTTGAGAATTTGATTAAATCAATGACATGGATTTTAAAAGAAAAATCTCATGAGATAATGGAAGAAAAATCTACAATTGGGCCAATGGATATTTGCATGTTCTTCATGCACATGGGTAATCCTCATTCTATTCAAGGTTGCAAGCCTCCTTGGATAATACATGTCCAACAAAAATGGTATGGCCCTTCAATAGTATCAAAAAATATTTCCCTCTGCCAATCACAATCCATATGTGACATCCATTCCCCATGATCACAATCTTTGAGGAGAAAAAGTGATCAAGACCCATCAATACACATCCGAGTGAAACAAGAATTTCATAGAAGGAGTTGTAGATTACCCAGATCAGACCCCTCACCCCATTGTTGACTAGAAAATTTAGGTGTCTCAAACAACAACATTCTGTCTAATATCATTGTACGTTCTTGAACTGGTAATGCTTTTCAAATACATGTATACACTAGGCCATGGACATCCAACTCAAGATAGAAATAGAATTCACTAGTATTCAATTTGATCTATGCTTCTCATGATCCACCATATCCTTACCATTGATGATAGAAATTTACAATAGACAATCACTCATTGCATTTATTGAGTTGCCTAATTTGTGACAATATTTCATAATATTGAATTATCTAATGTATTATTCCTCTCAAAAAGATTTGGTGGGCATCTAGCATAAAGGGTAGGTTACTTTAATGCTAAAGATGTAGAACTATTGCAGTAATCCATTTATCTTCATGTCTTTTAGCTTAGAGTAGGAGAAGAATATAATAATGAAAGATATGGGTGAAAAACAATTTCCTTCAAGATTCAAATCCATCCCATGAATGGATAGCTCATAACACTATTTTATGAGAAAGGTTTAGATAGAAATTTCAATAGTGTAAACCTTTGAATCTCATTGATATATTTAGTTCCATACTTTATTTTTCACTATGTATAAGTGCTCACACCCATTTGATCCCAGTTGTCAACACATGACAACTCACTTGTCGCTTATGGCTTGATTCAATCAAAATACTCATTATTTAAAATAATAATGTGTAATATTCTTCATCAAATAAAATATTTTAACAAGTTAAGTCAGGTCACAAGGAGGACTGGCTAAAATAAATTCAAACTCAAACACTTGACCTTCCAATAATGCTCTAATTGATTCTTTTCTCTGATCAAAATCAAATTTGATCACTGGTTAATATATTAAAGCTCATTTTCACTTTTTTGAAGAACAATCATTTTTGTATTGATATGCCCTCGAACTAGTCTTAAAAATTGACTAAATCCAACAATCAAGGTTGGGAACTGTTGTGGTGTCCACAACACATGCCCCATTCCTTACTAGGAATGGAGACCCCCTACTTTTTTTGACTCCTGGACTCATAGTTCGGGAGTCGAGAGAAGAAAACTCGGTTAAATAAGTTAGAAAGTTGAGGCCAAAAATCACCAAAAAAAAAAAAAAAAATTGAAAAAAAAAAATTTGAAAAATGAAAAAAAGAAAAAAAAGAAAAAAGAAAAAAAAATGTGCCGCTAAGGGCGTGTGCGCGCCACCAAGGGCCACGCTCCCATAAAGGCCGCACACATTGCCAAGAGGACCACGTGCGTGCCCTTGCCGCCAAAGGGAGTGCACGCGCGCCCATAAAGGCCGCATGTGCCACCAAGAGGAGTGCGCGCGCATAAAGGCCGCGCATGCCACCAAGAAGGGCCGCGCACGCACACAACTAAAGGTGCCTCATGCGCATTCGTGCCATCACACTCCCAAGGGCCTTGTGTGCTTGTCAAGCTGTTTCTTCACCTTCAGTTTTGTCCGAATAGCCATAAAAGGGGTTTAAAATATATCGTTTAAGTATAAGTTGACGTATATTTTTTATACTTAAGATATATTTTAATATATGCAACAAATCTTTTGAGATAGGTTTCAGATCTCCCGGAGATAAGGTAAAGATTTTAGCAAATTTCAGGGCTTCAGGATTTCAAACTTAGCCAAATTTCAGGGCTTCAAAATTTCAGACTTAGCCAAATTTCTAGATTCACCTCCAGTTTTGTTTGAATGGCTAGTGTGTCTTTACTATGCATTGTTAACTTTACGGACTAATGTTTGCTTCTTTTGTAGGTAAAAATTGCATCCTCAACTTGTCGAGATCATAACTTTTGACTCGAGCCTCGGAATTCAGAACCACTTACACCATTGGAAAGAAGAATTGAAGATCTAATTTTGGTCCCTAAAACAGTGAGCCTTTGACTACCCAGTTTTAAGGACCAACAAAGGTTCCGACTTGAAATTTTGAGCAGAAGACCTCCAAAAAGGTCATTCAAAAATGCCTAGAAAATTTGTGAAAAAATATGAAAAAGTTGCAAACATTTGATCCTCTTAGATAATCTGGATCACTTGGTTTCTCACCGAGAAGGATTGGACAGGTGGAGAGGAGACAAAGATCAAAGATACAAAGGTTGGACACATAAAGTAAATTAGGTTCCTCATCTTATGCAGCTATTAGGGACAAGATTCAATGCAGGTGCCTTGAGATTTTCGATGGAAGAAGGAAGTGCAAGTTGATGAAAGTAATTGGCTATAAAGAGGGTGTAAATCATCAGAAAGGGGCATGGAGCATATACAAAAAGTGATCTAAAACCTCATTTGAACAAAACCCAGAAATCGTTTTCAAAATTGAGAACTTTGATTTTTTGGCGAATTGAGCTCCGCAGGTCCGCAACTCCACAGATCCGCAACTCCATAGGTATGTAGATCTGTAGGTCCGTAGCTACGCAGGTTTGCATTTTCATGTAGCACCGCAATTCAGAGGTGCACCGATAGTTAACTGCCAGTTTCAAAAATAGCACTTTCCATGCATTGGGAGCACATTCTAATGGCAAGTTAACTCCAACCCACATCAAGTGAAGGGCCAACTTCTATTTTTGGTGTCTCCATGCACTTCTACTTCAACTGATGGCTCCCTCCTACTTTCTCTCTCATGCTTTCATTGTTTTTGACATGTAAAGGGCTCATGCATCCAATTAATGAATAAAATATGGATGGAGTCCCTCTAAGCACCAGTTAGATTATCAATTTGTATATATTTAGTTTTTTTTAATGTTTTAAAAGCATTTTATTGCATTAAGATATCTCTCACTCTCAACACAAATTGAGGAGACAATTTCTTATAAATACCCCATTGTAAAATGTAAAAAGGGCCATCGTTATTATGTAATAAAATTATGCTTTTGGTGCTAGCATTCGGAGTGTAGTTATTCTTGCCTGGATATGTCATTGTTTTATGGATTTTATTCATGAGATTGTGATTGAGCCAAAGGTTTATTGCATTGTTTCTAGTTGTACAATCTTTTAGTTCTGGTGTTTGCTACAGATATATGAATTCCGTTGACATAACAAGCTTGAGAAGAGATCACCTGATTGTGTCTACATAGCTTTTTGTCTCGCATGAGCAAACTTTTCGTGGCCTTGCGATTTGATGAAGAGTGAAATATCATTCGATTTGTTACAGATTCTCACCGACGATTGCATTAGTGGATTCTAGGAAGCGCTGCTCCTATTTTCATTGGTTTCCTACCGATTTCTTCAAAGGTTTAACTTGCAGCGTGCTGTGTTCTGTAGCTTATGTCCATTTAAAAATTTCACTTTCAAGTTATTTGATTTCATGTTATTTGCTTTTAGTTTCATTATTTTCTTTGCTAACACCCCTGTTAGAATAGGACCTCATAGTAGCCACATTGTTAGAGTTGCATTCATTGAAAAATAGAAAATACAAAAACATTATTCTTTTGTGTGATATTTTCAGACAACGAACAAATTTTACTTGATTCCAAGGTAAAAGAGTTTTTGGAACCAGCAGAGGCCTCCTCATGAACATTCACATTTATCTTCTACTAAGCGGATTTTGGTATGTCGCAAGACAAACACTGAACCTTGGAGTGGATCCTTAAAAAGATTTGCTTTTCAAGAGAGGAATTACACTACGGATTCCTGCCGTTGACCTCATGCAAAACGAACACCCAACAAGAACTTTGCACAACTGATCAATGGTCAAAGAGGATTTTGCCTACAAAATTTCACCTCATGATGATCTTTTGGTTAAAAAAATTAATTGTCAAAGTTGCACATTTGAATTTGTCCCACAAAAAACTTGTTAGAAAACATGAAACTTCATCTAGAATGTGTTGATCTCTAAGCCTTGTTTTCTATTAGTGTCTAATACTTAGTCATTTTCTAGGCAACACTGGTTAGTCATCATTGTGATTGAGCCATCCTAAGAAGGTTGAGCTACATGGACTTGTTTATATTTCACTATATGTCTAAAAGTCAAATGTTGTTGAGCAACTTGGTAGAGACTGAATCACAATGCATGTCGAGTGAAACATATGAAGACCAAGTAATATAAATATAATTTATGTCAAGTGATTCAGTACATACCAAGCCTATAGAAGCTAAGGGACAACATCAATGTTAGTTATGATCGAGCCTCAAGATATTCAATTGCCAAGTAAAATAGTTTTTTCACGTGTTTGTAATGACACAAAAACTTATGTAAATCATTTTAGCCGACTTCTAGATGATATTTTTGGATTATAGAGATAGTTAAGAAGCTTATTATGCATTTTTAGAGGACATCAATCCCTAGGAAGGCAGAGTAACCAATCTGAAAAGCATAAGAACTAAGTAGGAAAAGAATGAATTATGGATTGTTGATTATGATCTAGAACCTTCCACTATTGTCTATTTAAGAGGGGATCAAACCCTAAATAATAATGGAATACGAAGGAAGATCATGAATGAGCAAAAAGGCTAAGGACAAAGCAAGGAAGGCTAATTTTGATAGAGAGATCAGATAAAACAACCTAGTAGTGAAGGGAAAAATAGAGTAAATCAAATAAGGAAATCAGATTTAGACATTGAAAAGTGAAGATTTTTAACCAACTTTATGAGAGAAAACTAAAGGATCAAGTACTGAGACATTATAATCAGTGTATCAAGGAAAATCTCTTAAAAAGTGGTTTTAAAAGACCTAGCTAAATCTCATAACAGAGTTCTTACTTCATTGTAAGTTTAAATCCTTTAATCAAGATATAATTAATAGTTTCACTACAACATTTGGGGTCAAATTGCGATGGTAATTTGCGACGATGGTGTAATTTGTGGTCATTTTCATATTTTTTTTGCAATTGTCCCTGACATCTTTGCAATACTGATGTCTACATTGTAATTGTGACACCTTCTTGAGCATAAAAGTGAAAAAAGAAATACGATAATCATTTCCATTTGTTTTGATTTTGGAGAGAGATGTGTGTGAAAGAGGTGGAGAGTTGTGAACATTGTTGTGACCCTTGTGATTAGTGCATTGTGTTGTTGCACCCTTGTGATCTCTGCATTTCATTTCCATTCCCTTGCTTCGTGATTTCATTGTCGTGTCATTCCCTTGCTCTACAATTTCATTGTCATGTCATGCCCTATCCATGTGATTTCATTGTCATGTTGTACCCTTGTGATCTACATGCCCTTTCTCTGTGATTTTCTTCAAGGGTGAGAAGAGGTATGTATGCAAATGTTTTTTTTTCTTTTCCTTGTAAACATGTTGTTGGATATATAAGAGGAGTAACTAAGAGGGGAGGGGTGAATCAGTTACCACAAAAATATAACCCATATCCCTTAGATGTCAATACAAATAAAAAATCACTGTAAATAGAACTCTGTTGTAACTTGGCAAATACACAGGCACTCGATTTACACTAACAAATGTTATATCTTGGTAAATATTGAAATAACTCAAAAAATGATTATCATGAAAATTGTAAGATATTATTTGTGATTGATCTTACTTTAACTTAGTTGCATACACATAAAAGAAATAACATGAACATAAGTGACACCAAGATTTAACGTGGAAACCCAATTTTGGAAAAACCATCAATTGCGACTGGTTATTGATTTTCACTCTTCAGAAGTGAGCCTTGTTAGAGGCCAACCTTATTAAAGGTTACAAAACACACTATTAGGTGTGACCCTATTAGAGGATTTAATCACCCTATTAGGAGTGGCCTTGTTAGAGGTCTTTAGACAATTCAATAGAAATGCCACCATATTAGAGGATTTACAAATAGTTGTTTAAGCTAACTCTATTAAGAGATTTAGATCACTTCTACAATAGTTAGAGAGTAACAATGAGATGACCTGATTTTTGATGCAACTAAATTCCTAATTACAGATCTTAATTATGGCTTGTATACTTGATCCTTTCTGATCGAATGTATCTTTGTATCTCAACAATGATATTCTACTTATCCTTCTAATTTGCTTCCTCTAAGTATCATTAGATCTTCAATTATGTTCCACTTATTCAATACTCAACTTGACCTTATATTTATATCTTACACATTGTCAAGCCAGCTTGAACACAACTTAGAATAATTAATATTCATCTCCTTAGTCAGCTAGAACCGACAAACAATTTAATTAAACCCAATATTCCAAAATAAGAAAATTCTTCATTAGCTGACCCTTCTCGGTAGATACTAACTCAAGGCGATTTTTCTATGTTAATCAAGTGAACTTGGTTAACACTACATATTCACAAAGTTCCTTTGGTAACTAAGTGATCTTGATTAATACTAGTTCTATCCAACATTTCCTTCATTAGATAAGTGAGCTTGGTTAACACTCATCTTCTGCAAACTTTACTTTGTTACCCGAGTGAACTCGGTAGACACTGTCTTCTAAACTAGGTAAACTCTGAAATACTTGGTAGACATAGGAAACTGTCTTCAATGCTTGAGTGACGTTGGCATACACTAACTGAAAATGATATGACATTTTGTGTAACATCAAAGGTAATACACAATTAATTAATTATTTCCAACAATCTCCCTCTTTGGGATTGATGGCAACACAACATATCATAATGCAATGAAATTTTAGAGCAAGAATAAAATAAGGAACATATCCTTAGTTTCATTATGATTATTATCCATGAGAACTCTCTTTATCAGTGTGAAATCCTTCTTCCTTCAGTTCCTCCCTCTATTAAAAAACTCTATCTTCAACACCTTCTTCTAATAGCAAACTCTGTCGTTGATATAAGTCCAAGTTCATTCTCCCTTTTTGACATCTCTATCTCTTTATCTTTATAAAATTTCTATGAAATATGACAATAAACTTCTCCCTCTTTGACATCTCATGCCAAAGATAATATTTAGTAAATATCAATGTACCTCATGTACTTATTCATTTGCAATATGCACTTGTCAATAATGTATTAATTGATTGATCTTCAACATGCTCTAGTTGATGTATCATTAAACTTCATTTAGTGAACTTAAGATAGGAGAATGGCCCCTAACTTACTTCTTAGATACAAAAATGCATCTTTAGATAATGGCTTAGTAAACATATCTACAATTTGTTCTCTAGTATTCACATATTCCAATCTTACCTCTTTATCTTGTACCAATTCTCTCAAAAAATGATATTTTATAACAATATGTTTTAAATTGATATGCATTACAAGATTCTTTGATATATTAATTACATTAGTGTTATCATAGAGGATAGCCACTAGATCCTTGATTTCTATCTTCATACCTACCAACAATTACTTGAACCAAACAACATTTGAATAATTAACTACTGCTACCACATATTTTGCCTTTGCTATGGACTGAGAAATACAATTATGTTTCTTTCTTATCTAAGAAACTAGTCTTTTACCAAGAAATAATGCTCCACCATTGACACTTTTTCTATCATCAACACTCCCTATTTAATCAACATCTATGAATTCTTTCAAATCCAAATTGCCTCTTTTTTTGTACCATAAACCATAGTCTTAAGTACCTTTCAGATATTTCATAATTCTTTTGATTGTCGTCATGTTATTTTATTTGAGATTTGCTGAGAATCTTGCCACCATACCAACTGCTAATACAATATCAGGCCTTGTATGCACTACATACTACAATTTTCCAATCATTGATCTATATGTGGTCTAATGTACCTCCTTGGAATCATCATTTTTGGAAAGCTTATGTCCAATAGACATAGGAGTTCCAATTGGTCTTGAATCTTCCATTTCAAACTTCTTTAGTATCTCCTTGATATATTTATATTAGGTAATGTAGATACCATCTTTCTTCTATTGGATCTGCAATCCAACAAACAATTTTATCTCTCTAAAGATATACATATCAAATTATTTACTCATTTCTTCTGAAAATGCCTTGCACAAGTCATCATTTTCAGTAAGGAAAGTGTCATCCATGAATATTTTTTCCAACACAATCTTTTTGTCTAGTCCTTCTTTGATATATAGACTATTGTTATCATTTTCTTTTTGAAAACTAATTTTTATCAAGTAGTTATGAAGTCTTTCATACCAAGCTCTAGGATCTTACTTGAGACCATACAATGCTTTGTGTAATTTGCAAATCATATATTTTTTGCTAGGATCTACAAAACCTTTAGGTTGTTCTATGTAGACTTCCTCATCAAGAATTTCATTCAAGAATGCAGACTTTATGTCCATTTGATAAACTTTAAATGCTTTGTGAGCTGCATATGCTAGTAAAATTCTAACACCTTCTAATCTTGCAATAGGAGAAAAAGTTTCACCATAATCAATACCTTCTTTTGAAGAATAACCTTTACATACTAACGTTGCTTTGTTTTTGAAAATTTCTCCATCTTCATTTAGCTTATTTATGAATACCCACTTTGTGCCAATTAAATTTTTATCCTTGGGTCTAGGAACAAGAGTCCAAGTCTTATTCTTCTCTATCTGTTCTATTTCCTCATTCATAGCTTCAGTCCAACTCTAATTATCCAAAGCATCTTCAATATTTCTAGGTTCAAATTCAGCAAGCAAACATGTACCTTTCAATTTGTTTCTTGTCATTGCTCCGTCTGACTTGTCTCCAATAATTTGATTAGGTGCATGATGCCTTTTGACATATCTTGCTAACATAGGTACTTTGGATTTGGAGTTTGTTTCACTGACCTCTTCATGATCTTCTATGACTTGGGTCCATCAGACTCAGATTTCTCTTGCAATAGGTTAGTTGCTTCTAACTTTGACTCAAGTCCTTTTGACTGTGACTTGAGTTATACTGGATGCAATCCGGTAGCTTTTGGAGATTTTGGGGACTCAGGAGGTAAAACTTCTTGACTTCTAGATAGATTTGAAAATGCATTAGGTTCATAGTAAAAAAAAATTCTCTAATCCTTAGGTTCTTTGTTTCTTTCTTCTTCACTCTTTTCTACAAATTCATCAATTCTCACATCTACACTTCCTAGGAATATGCCTTCATCCCCTTTCACATCAAATTTACCTTTACTAAATTCTTTCAAGATATAATATTTTCTACCAAATACTTTTAAGTAACTTATATTAGGTTTGTAGCTATACCATAGTTCATAAGGAGTTTTTTATTTCTTTAGTTGTACTCTATTCAAGGTATGCACTATAATATTGATTACTTCCTTCTAGTATTTGATTGCAACATTCTTTTCTATCATCAATGTTCTTGCACCATTGATAATGGATCTATTCTTTCTTTTAGCTATACCATTCTGCTAAGGTGTACCAGGAGCTAATACCTATCTCTTAATTTATTTTTCAATGTAGAATTCATTGAACTCATTGGAAATGAATTCACCACCTCTATTTGATCTCAAACATTCTAGCTTCTTTCTATTTTCTTTCTCTACTCTTACTAGATATCACTTAAATTTTTGAAAATCTTTAAATTTTTATTTTAGATACATTATAGTCATCATTATAAAATAATCATCAACTAAAAGAACGAACAACTTATTTTCACTATAACTCTCTATTCCAATAGGTCCACATAAGTATGTATGTACAAGCTCTAAGACTTCTTCAAAATGATAGTTCTTGCTTTTGAAACTAGTTTTTCCCATCTTACCAATTTTACAATTTTTGCATAGACCCATATCAAGTTTCTTCAAGTTAAGAATACCTCTTACTCTTCTATTTTTTCTTATCTTGACTAGATTATCAAAGTTTGCATGACACAATCTTTTGTGCCATAACCAACTTTCTTCTACTTGAGCAATAAAACATGAATTTTCACTGAGATCTATATAGAATAGATTACTTTTTGGTTTTTTGCTAGATCCAACTAAATTTCTTTTTCCATCTAGTAGTTTTGCCTTCCAATTCATGAATTCCACCTTGAATCCAATGTTGTTCAACTATGCCTGTAATGCCCCACCAAGGGATCCAAAGAATTTCACTAAGTTTGCCAAACAATTTTTTTTTAAAACATGAAAGATAAAACCATTCATAACATTTGCGAAAGCAATAACAACAATTCAAATAAAAATAAACATAACATATATACATAACAGGCTACATTCTTTAAAGATCCCTTACCATTGTATCACATCTAAATTAACTATTCATCTAACATCCCATCCTTATAAAATAACAATGATACATCCAATGTACTTAAACAATATACAAGTGTCCTTTTGTAATTATATTTTAGTTTAGGTCAATCATCCACTGTACATATCACAGAGTATGAAAAGCTTAAAAGAATAAACATCCAAGTAAATAAAGTACATCATCATCATCTAATATTAATCCATGATGCAATAACATAAATGAAACCACATATCATACATGATACATCATCACAAAAGATATAAACATCTATCACAAAAGATAACCATATATCTCAAACATAAATAATTAAGTGCACGGTTCCTCCCAACCATAAATAGCATCATTAGACCATCGTGGATCCTAGCCATCCCTTCGTGCGTAACATTTCAAAGCACCGAAGAGATCATCGGTATTAACATCGTAGGATTGTCACTCCTAAAACATCCTACTAACATGCAAAGTAAAGCATAATAAATCATCAACTAACATATGCAAAGTAAAGCAAATCATCAATATAAGAAACATACCAATAAATATATCCATCATAAGGTATATTATCTATCATAATGCTCCAAGAACATAATGAAGAATAAATACCAACCAAGGATACTCCAGCCACAGTGTCTCGGACAGATCTCAAATGATAAGAGTGAAAATACACTGACCGTGTGGAACCTAAGTGGTCCACTCCCACCGTGCTGAAGAGATAATCTAAAGTCCCAAATAGGATATCAATTCATGAAGCACAAATCTCTATAAGTCCAAAAATCTTAGAAGTATACTAACTCAAAGGTTCTATCACACAAAACTGACATCTAATTCTCAGAGGCACACAAAGACATGTAGGAAACTTACTTTGCAAGAGGGAAAGCATCATCACAATTATCACGTACAAGTTACCTTGGTAGTTAGCTAAACTCCACGGGTCCATACTGATCTCATGCGGCCACTAGTATCCTCTCATACTGACGAGGCATACTACAGAATGCACGGTCGCAACCATATGTTCTCACTACTCCCATCCTAGCCTGTACAAGCACTCAAGGCATGAGCGAGAACATCATAACAATTATCTTTTTAGGTTAATCTCCATTTAGTGTGTAAATGTTATCACTTATTAACCAAACTTATAATGAGTTACCCTGGCAACCACTTAGGGCCCCAACTCCCATTGCAAGCCACTTTCCGACACTACAAGTAGATTACCTACCCTAAGCTCATGGAATCATAAATCTCAAAATCACAAAAGATAATCCATAATAAAATCATCAAATATGCGTAAAAGCATCAAATATCCATAATAAGAATCATCAAATCTCCAAGATAAGAATCATCAAATCTCCATGAGCATCTGAAAAAACATCTATAGAAAATCATGACCACAACAGTTCTCTATTGGCAACTGAAGGCATCACTGATAATCATAAGTATCAATTAGTTCTCAATAACCAAAATATATCTCAAGATAAATGGTTCTCAATAAGCAACCAAGAATATCTCAAAATCATACTGATCGAAGACTCCAAAATGGTTGAGTCAAACATGTCACAACATGACATCATCAAGAAATAAATCTACATTTCAGTCCCATCATGGAGACTAAAAAGTAATCTAAGGATAACTGATCGATGACTCAAAAATGATTAGCTCAAGCATCTCAGATATATATATATATATATATATATATATATATATATATATATATATATATATATATATATATATATATATATATATATATATATATATATATATATATATATATATATATATATATATCTCAGCTTCACACATGAAGGCTGAAGAACAAATACAAACATTTCATAGAGCATACGATCACATAACCATGGTTGGGCTTATAAAGATCGAGACCAAATAAGATCAACATGCCATCATATCTCATAAGCTCCGAGCCTCTGGTAACAACCTAGGACTGGTCAACACTAGTCAACTCAAAACCCAAAATAAGAAGCATATAGAATACACGATGCAAACACATGTTTTGGTTTACTAAATTCACATAGTTGAATGATGTGTAGGGGTTTTCAGTTTTCTATTTGCAAGTATACTTCAAGTATTTTAAGTTTCATCATTTGACCTACAAGTCAACCCAATTGTTCCCTGATAGCATTACCCTTCCATTATTAAGAATTACATTCTAAGAATAACTTAAGGATAAATATTTACTCATTAAACTGATCATCATTGACCTTAATTAAATTGTCTTTTATATTTAACCATGATTCATATTCTAATTGATTAACCTTTCAACTTTTTTTAGTATCATTATTCATTATATTATAAGAGGACCAATTATCATTCTTCGAATAAGAGATTATAACTTTATTAAAATGAATAATTATATCAATCAATTAACATAGGTCCATATTCTAATAGTCTTCAATTAAATATTACTAAGTCTTCACCATTAAATATCTAAAGTCATCATTCAAGTCATAAGAATAAGACCTATTAACTTGATATCAATATTTCTACAATCTTATTAAAAGAATTATATCAATTAAATCTTCATTACTTAACTTAATTGTTAATTAAATCTAATTAACTCGCATTGATTGATTTAATTAATAATTACATAATCATAGCAATGCTCCAATTAATATCAGTTGACTAATAACTAACTATAATTCTGTATGATAAAAGTCAACTATAATTCAATACTCAAAAGATCATATTAATAATTCAATAATAATTATTAAAAATCTTAAATGATCATATTCATCATCTTTCAAAGAATACCAACATTCTCTTAACAAATTCATATTATCATTAATCTTTTCAAATAAGACTCTATCGCACAACTTAATTATTAATATCATAGTTATAATATCAACTCAATGAATATCAATTGATTGAAAATCAATTATAATCCAATTCCAAAAATTATTATCTTTTACCAAACTTAAATCAATAAATAATCTCCACTAGATTAACTCTAATCAAATTTGTTGATATCTATTTAAACCATTATTTATTAATAGTTTGCTAGTCCTTACAAACATTAATAAATAATAATTTCCTCAAACTATACATACTCGATCTATAGAATCCTTCCATAAACTCATTAGTTAATATTTGGCTAACTCTTAACTCCATTAAGGTATTCAAACGTATTAACCAATAACATAATAATTCAATCTTAATCCAATATCATTCATAGTTTCTAAATTTAAATCAACATAATATAAATTATCATCTTAAAATTATTTAATCAATATTAAAATCAACCATTAGACTCCATTTTCTAATTGTTCTAATAATATTTTGTCTATATAAACGTTGTTTGAAAGAGATCCCTATCACAACCAATAAGACTCATTGTAGATTTTAACATGAATAATCTCTAAATTCTTAACATTATCATCTTCTTTAAACAACTCTAAAATTGTTTAATATATATTAAATAATATTCAATATACATTATAAAAATTTCACTATATTAAAATCTCTTTTCTTTTAATTTTCTCTCATTAAAAAATTTATTTACTTAGATTGACTAATAATTAATTACACTTCTTCTACTATTAACTAATCTTAATTAAATTTGATTTAATTAGATTAGATAATAAACCATATAAAATTAATGCATATTAATAAGATTCTAATAAAAAAAGATTGCAATAATATCTTAATTCATTTGATGCTTTGATATATTATTTTTGTGAAGTTTAAGCATAAAGAACTCTTGATTATAAGAAATGAAGAAATATCTGTCTTTGAATAAAACAGTCCTAGTACAACGGCCATATCTCCCTAATGAACTGTTGGATCGGGCTGAAATTTAAATATATTGGAGAGGGCCAAGTTGCACCATTTCTAACTGGAGCGATCGAATAAATTCGATCCCAATAAAAAGTTATGAATGACTGAGTTCAGATCTATCTAAGGGGCAACAACAAGACAATTTGTGATGAATTAAGAATTTCCTGTTAAAATAATTGTTCTCTAAATTTAACCATAAAAGGGTTTGTTCATATGCATCTAAAAATATAATTGATAGAAAGATTACATCTAATCATTCGAATTTTCACCATAAAATTTTTATTTTAATTCCAAATCTTGCCTTTCTAATTTAATATAAATTCGAACCCAAACCCGATTAAAATCTAATTTCTTTCTCATTTGGAACTAGAGTTTTTCTATTGTTTTCTTCTCATCCAAATAAAATATCTAGATTCCAATTTCAAATACAGAGAGTATTCAGACATATAAAATAGATATGATGAAGACAGGAAGAGAAAGAGTGCAAAGGGAATATGAGAATATCACGAGTGCACCTGGACACTGATGCTAATTTGCCATGCCTCAGAAGTCCATAGAAAATCCCTTCTTTCTTTATCATTCGCAATTTTTTCAATAATCCAAGCCGATCGAATCCTCTAAGTGATTAGAAGTGCTAGAAGGAGCATAGAAACAAGTAAAAAATATATGAGCATATGAATCTTCTCCCATGCATGTAAGCTTTGAAGTTTCTATTTTTTTTTTTTTTAGCTTGTAGCTCGAGGCTTCCATTCAACTTTTCATTTAAGCTTCTATGAATGCCTGAATATCAAGAGCTCTCAAGAAACTTTTCGAATGCTTCTTAAAACCGCTGAAAGGTGTCACCAACTAAGCATGAGTTTTTTTCAATTCTTTTTGATGAGTCATAGAATTGTAGACACCTTGTGCTTAATTGATGCACTAACCCCCATGTTGTTGACACATGTTAATTCTCATGCAAGCTTATAACTCCAATTTACTTTTTAAATAATCTCTATTTAAATTTTATAACTTTCATTTTAATTTTTATAACTTTTATTATTATTATTTTATCTATTACTTTATTATTATTTTATAATTATTATTAATTTTAATTATTAATTTTTTTTTATTTAATTCTTTTTTCCCAATAATTCATATTTAATTAATTACAATCAAAATATCAAAGATCATGATATTTTATTAATTTTCTTAAATAAATAATTTATTAATTAAATCTATTTATTAAGACTTAATTAATAGAAAAATCACCATAGACCTCCAAGATAAAATATGAAAACTCATCATAGAATAAATCATACAAAATAAATCTAAAGGGTTAAAAATCACGAAATATGTCATCCGACACATTCGGTGGGTATTCAACTCAGATACTTGTCTTAATTTTCCAATTAGGACAAATGGCTCAAAGGGTTGGGATTTGGACTTGAGAATTTATCTCCCCTCTCTTATCATTGAGAAAATGTGATAGGGTACGCTCATCTTGGCAATTCAGAGAAGTCGATATCCGGTACTTGCAACTTGCATAAAAACCATGCATGTACAAACACAATATATACTAAACTAAACAGACAATGGTAGGAAGTGGTGCATCGTGTAGATCCCGACTAGTAGGTGACTACAACTCCCTTCCTTAACGACATCAGACATGCCATACAAAAGCAAACACACAAAGCAAAGATGGGCACCATACACATGCAAGTATGGGGTAAGTATCCATAAGAAAGCACATATGATAATAAATCATCTTACTAATTATCATTAACAATTGAAAAGAATGTAATAATCATCATCAATAATTGTGAACACTAAAAATAATCATCATACATACATGAAATGTAGAGTCTAAGTAATCTTATCACATAATAAACTGAATCCATAGCACAATATCTGATAATCTCAAAAGAATGCTGCTAACTAATAACATAAAACTAGTTCTAAAAGAGTTTAGCAACGATAACAAAATGTGAACCAGGGGCTGGCACTACAATGCCATACTTAGTATATTATGCTTTAGTCCTTCAACCCAATAAACGTTGTCACATCTAAGTTTATTGGTTAATGAGATACACCCTTTTCCCTTTATACAACATGGTTCATTGTTTCCAAATCTCATATTACCACCATCATAATGTTCCATGTGTTAAAAATTTATTTTTTCTACAGTCATATGATGTGGGAAACCACTATCAATAATTTATGTATCATTTTTTCTAACATGAGAGATAAGTGCCATTTAATCTCCTTCATTGTTAGATTCATCTTTTACAACAATATATAATATTTCATAATCACTGCTACTAGAATCTTTAGCCATAAAACAATATTTCTTACCTTTTTCCTTTTAGTCCTTGTAGTTCTTGAATTCCTTCTTGCCTTTGAACTTATTGATTTTCTTTTCATCTTTGTCTTCTCTATTTGGGTACCTTACAATAATGTGACCAACTTCTTCACAAGAAAAATAGATTAGAGGAATCTTACCTTTGTACTTTCCTCTGCCTTTGGAATATTTCCTTTCAAGTAGGGCTTCAACAACTTCAAAATCATCGTTTGAACTTTCTTCCTCTTCTTCACTTTCTGATTGATTGGGTTTTGATTTCTTACCCTTTTTCTTGAGTGAAATCTTGGCTTCAAATGTAGACTCAATACCTTTGAAACTAGGGACATAGTTATCATACTTATCCAACTCAAAAGCTATCAATATTCCAACTAGAGCATCCAAAGTTATATTTCTATTGGATCACATCTCATTTCTTGAATAGTAGACACTCTAATTGCATAGATAGGAAGAAGGGTTCTGAGTACCTTTCTTACAATTATTTTGTCATCAATGTCTCCTCTAGATGCTTTGATTGCATTAACACTTGCTTTGATTTGCTTAACATATTTTACAATGTTTTCATCTTCTCTCATCTTCATCTGATCAAATTGTCCTCTAAGACTTTTGACTTTAGCTCTTCTTACATTATCATCTCTTCTATAGATGGCTTTTAGTTTGATCCACATATCATAATCTATAGTGCAACTTTTGACTTCATCAAATTCAACAAAATTAAGAGCAGAACCAATGTAAATCATCATGATGTTATGATTTTTCTTTTCAACAATTTCTTCAACTGATAATGTTATAGTGGGAGTCTTGTATTCACTATCAAGATATGTAAAGCTTGAATCATTGATAGTTTCCAAATGTAACATCATAAGTCCTTTCCATACTACAAAGTTTTCTCGGTTCAACTTGGGAATCTCTCTCCAGTAAGACATCTCGATCTTTAGCTAAGGTCCTTAAAAAACTTTCTATGCAAGCACCAAAATCTCTGATACCAGTTGTTGGAAATATAAGAGGATTAACTAAGAGGGGAGATTTGAATCATTTACCACAAAAATATAACCAAAATCCCTTAGATGTCAATACAAATCAAAACTCAATCAAAACTCAGTGTAAATAGAAATCTGCTGCAACTTGGAAAATAGACATGCACTTAGTTTACACTAACAAATACTGTAACTTAGTAAATACTAAAATAACTTGGAAAATTCTTATTGTGAAAATCTTAAGATATTATTTGTGATTTATTTTACTTTAACTTAGTTGCATACACATAAAAAAAATAGCATGAACACAAGTGACACCAAGATTTAACGTAGAAACCCAATTTGGAAAAAATCACCAATTGCAACTAGTTACTGATTTTCACTCTTCTGAAGTGAGCCCTATTAGGAGCCAACCATGTTAAAGGTTACAAAACACACTATTAAGTGTGATCCTATTAGAATATTCAATCACCCTATTAGGAGTGGCCTTGCTAGAGGTCTTTAGAAAATTCAATAGAAATACCACTTGTTAAAAGAATTACAAATAACTATTTAAGCCAACTCTGTTAAGAGATTTAGATCATTGCTACAATGGTTAGAGAGTAACAATGAGATGATCTAAATTATGATGCAACTAAATTACTAATTATAGATCTTAATTTTGGCTTGTATACTTGATCCTTCCTGATTAAATGTATCTTTGCATCCCAACAAGGGTATTTTTCTTATCCTTCTAATTTACTTCCTATAAGTATCATCAAATCTTCAATTATGTTTCACTTATTCAATCTTCAACTTGACCTTATATTTATATTTTACACATTGTCAAGTTAGCTTGAATACAACTTATAATAATTAATAGTCATCTCCTTAGTCAGCTAGAACTAACAAACAATTCAATTGAACTCAATATGCCAAAACAAGAAAATCTTTATAAGAATTTGATACTTTGGTTCATCACAGGGAGACTATGCCAATACTTGAAACACTCTTATAAGCATTTGATATTTGGACTTTAAATTCTTAAAGAAACTTGTAAGTGATTCCAATTTCATAAGACCTATTGCAACACTTTCCTAGATTCTATCCAGTGGCTCCCATAATATCCAATATGTTATCTAGCTATTTTTTCTGCCATGCAATCTCTTCTAAAGCCGTTCCTCATTCTTTGTCTAAAGCTGCTCCTTCTCCTTCACTCTCATGCCTTATTTTTTGATTATCAAATTTCTAAATATCTGCCTCTACCTTATCTAAACTCAACTTCATAGTGTTTTGTAACTCTGGCATAGGTGTTTGATCATCGATAGCTTTCATTTCAACATTCAAGTTTTCAAGATTGGTCAACACTCTCACTTGTAGACCTCTCATATCAAGCACTTTTTGTATTGTTTCAACACCATGTTCTTGCTTTTGAGCTAACAGTTCTTTAGATGCATTTTCTTGTAAAACATTAATTTTGTTGAACAACTGTAAACTCTTACAAAGTGCATTGTTGTTTTCATGTATCTATATATGTATATATGTATGTATGTATATATGTATGTATGTATATATTTATGTATCTATATATATGTATGTATGTATACAGAGAGATCTTGTGGATTGTGGATTATGGATTATAAACAACAAAGAAAATAAAACACGACATTATACATTTCCCATTTGTTTTGATTGATTGTGGAGAGATGTGCGTGAAAGACGATGAAAATCTCCAAACGAGGTTGGAGAGCTCTAAAAATTGGTGGAGATCAGTGGAGATCTAGAATTTTGTTGTCATTCCCTTGTGATCTTTGTACCCTTGCTCTATGATTTTCTTCAAGGGGAGAAGAGGTACCTATGTAAATGTTCTTTTCTTTTCCTTCTAAACATGTATCTCTTGTTCACATATAATAGATTTGGTCAGGTTCAAGGATAACTGATTATGATAATTGTATGCATATGTGCATGTATGTATGTAAAAAAATTCACTATGTGAACTACTTTACATGCATACATACACACTTGCATAGTACTTGTGTAAATTAAATTTATCATTCATGTCTTGAATTCACACAAGCAATTATCTTTGCATTCAATTGAATTTATTCATACCAAAATATATATGTAGAAATATGTACTTACAAATTATATTATCTCTTGGTGATTGATTAAAGATATCGTGCATAATATTGTCTAGGTAATGATCAGATGCCTTTACATTAAGTCATAATAGGATTGAGCAGATGATCCATTTATGCTACTTCATACTTGTTTTATTGAACATTTTGTTTAACATAATCAATAATACTAGAATTATATAGCTAAAACTAGTACTCTTGTTTATTTTATTTAATCATATACATTTAAGACTATTATTTTTCTTAAAATTAGACTGTATATTTGTTATCCCTAAACACAAATATAGATCTCTGATAGTTATCTTTTTTAATTTCAAGATCTTCATATTTAATGTGAAGAGTTTCCACTACTGCACAGTGGAATAGCCAAAATGTGGAGCCACATAGCTCATGGATTTTTCCACCAAATTATTTTTTAATTATATTTTTATCCTTTAAAAATATTATAGGTGAATGTTCTTATGATTTTCCATATATTTAATAATTTGTTGCTTGTTGTTTGAGGTAATTTTCTATTATGAGATAGAGATGTCTACCATAAGGATGGACATGCCAAGTTTGATCTTCCTGCTTTCAACGTTGATTCCCTGATCAAATTAATGAAACTACTTGCAACTAACACCCTAATTTTTTGCAACTTGCTCGATCTGCCATTCACACCAATGAATCATCCCATATCCATAAACAACATCTAATCTTTTATAAGTCTGTCTCCTCTAAAAACCCAATACATGGAGCCACTATCATCATGAGTAGACTCACTCTACTCAGAAGAATTCAATCAAAACTATTCATACCAAACTAAGTATGCATAAATTTGTACTTACAAATTATATTATCTCTTGGTGATTGAGTAAAGATCAAATACTATTTTCCAAGGTGATAAAATTGCATATGCATATGTATGTATGTATGTATCTCTGCATCTTGTTGTCATGCCCTTGTGGTCTCTGTATATGTATGTTTTTATGTATGTATATACATATATACATATGTATATACATATATACATATATACATACATATATACATATATACATATGTATATACATATATACATATGTATATACATATATACATATGTATATACATATATACATATGTATATATATCCATACATACATATATGTGTGTGTATATACACATACACATACATAAAGAGAAGCTTCTCTAATCACCTATAGGGGGAATATAAAGAGATCCATGTTTATAAGGAAAAGAGAAGAACATTTACATATGTACCTCTTCTCCCCTCGAAGAAAATTGTAGAGCAAGCACTACTATGAACACCACAAATTATACTACTGTAAAAAATTATCGTTGCAATTTTACCCCAAATGATGTAGTGCTACAAAGGGCACACAAATCACAAGGGAATGACATGAAAAAAAATTATAGAGCAAGGGCAAGAAGATCACAATGGCATGACAAAAAAATGTAGAGATCACAAGGGCATGACAATGAAATTCGACAACAAAATGTAGAGATCACAAGGGCACAACAATGAAATCCTAGATCTCCATTGATCTCCTCCAAGGGCACAATAATGAAATGTAGAGATCATAAGGGCATGAAAATGAAATACAACAATCACAAGGGCATGATAATGAAATATCCACCAACATTTAGAGCTCTCCACCCTCTTTTGCATGCAACTCTTCACATTCAAAGAAAATGGAGAATGGTTTATGTCATTTTTTTTTGTTTATATCTAAACTTGACTTCACATTGTGTTGTAACTCTGCCATAGGTGTTTGATTGTTGATAGCTTTCACTTCAACATTTCAACATTTAAGTTTTCAAGTTTCCTCTTCATTATATAGTCCTTTCCACCCTAAAAACTACTTTGTTACTTCATTAACATCAGAACTTGAACAAAGCCAATGATAAAATAAAGCCCATATTCCAAAATTCAAATAATAAAAAATATAATTCACTCAACTCGTGCTAACTAACTTAGCTCAAGATCCTATACAAAAATAATGCAGACTAGGAAAAATGGGCAAGAAATTTTAGAAGAACATATCATAGAAGATATTTTTAGAAAGAAACAAGCCATAACCTAGTTAAATTGGTCTAGTTTCTGATTAGTTGGGTTGATTACAAATTTCAATATAACCATCTTTATATTAGGTATGATAAAATGAACAATTAACCCTTCCTAGCTAGCAGGTTTAAATATAGTTTTCCAAGGTGATAAAATTGCATATGCATATGTATGTATGTATGCATGTATATGTATATATATTTATGTATGTATGTATATATATATATGTATATATGTATGTATGTATATATAGAGAGATCTTGTGGATTGTAGAGATTAGTGGAGATCTAAGATTTTGTTCTGTGCTATTATGATTGCTACATTTTATTATCATGTGCTTGTGATCTTCGCATCTCATTGTCATGTCCTTGTGATCTCTGTATATGTATGTATGTATGTATATACATATATATATATATATATATATATATATATATATATATATATATATATATATATATATATATATATATATATATATACATGTGTATATTTATATATATGTGTACATGTATGTATCTATATAAATAGAGAGATCTTAGCATGATAGAAAAACAATAAAAATCACTCAATAGGTAGCATGGCCATGGGTATTGTCACAAGATTTTAAACATAACTGTATAAGGAGTGAGTTAGGACATATATAGGTTAACCTTACATTAATTGTAAACTACAACACAAAGGTTGCACCAGGGTATTACAATATTGTAATTATAGAAAACTGCCTAACTCTCTCGAGTGGGTGTATGATGGTGAAGAGTTGTACTATGTGAGTAAAGATCACCAGTGGTTATATGAATATAGCTACATCAAAACAATTAGAAACCAGAACTACATATTCATTAGAGTGAGTAGTTCAAGGATCTTGATATAGGTATGTCGACAATCTGGTAGGCAGAGTATGCTTCCAGTGTGCAGATGCCTTGGACATAGTTAGGTAGCACTTAACTATTTTAAAATATTATACGTTAACTCATGAGGCTTATATTTTAAGACATTATATGTACTTAGTGTACCTAGCTTTTGAAAATAGAAGGCTAAACTCTGTGTTTCAGCATTAACTTGACTAGTTTATTTAGACCCATTGATTATTGTCATAAGATTTTAAACATAACTATATAAGGTGTGAGTTATGATGTATATAGGTTAACCTTACATTAACTATAAACTACAACAAAAAGGTTGCACCAGGGTATTACAATATTGTATTATAGAAAACTGTCTAATTCACCTGAGTGGGTGTATGATGGCAAAGAGATGTATTAGGTGAGTAAAACTCACTAGTGGTTATAGGAATATAACTACATCAAAATAATTACAAACTAGAACTAATTATTCATTACAATGAGTAGTTCAAGGGTCTTGATCCCATGGATTCATGTATGTAGGAAGCCTGGTAGATAGAGTATGCCTCCACTATGTAAATGCCTTGGACATAGTTAGGTAGCACTTAACCATATATGTATGAATGTAACTATTTTCTACTTAATAGTGTCATCCACATGGGTGGGGGGGTAGTTGAGCTTGCACCTTCTACAATATTACTTGATTTCCATTATTTGCACTCTCTGAATTAAAGGTATATAACTTTATCACTTGTAACTATAATTTTCAAATAGTACAATAGTTTCTTATAATTATATGGTTCTATTTGTAAGTTTATAAAATTTAAGTTTAAAAATTAATTGTATTTATGTTCATCTTTTTCAAGTTTGATATTTCTCTTTTTCTTGACTCACAGTCCAACAATAATTTTTCAAAACACATATTGACCAATTGGAAATTGAGCCAAAAAATTATAAGAATTATGAGAAGAGCTAAAAAAAATGATTGGTGCAAAATAATCATCTTTTTATGCTCTTTTTAGCACATTTGTTCTTGCATTTTATGATTTTTGGTGAGAACAAAATCACAAACTAATCAGTTAGGTGATCCAAAATTAAATCATAATTGGTTGAGGAATGTTTAAATACCTTATTTCACATGTTATTAAATGTTATGTGTTTATATACTACTATTAATGAATGTTAAAGGATGGACTAATGTTAGATGTTGGCTTTGGACATTATGAGATTATTTTATGGATGCTCATAATTGTTTTTGACTTCATGTGATAATGGATGAATTCTATATTTTATTAATGAATGAATGTGAGATCCATCTCTTCTTAGGTACTCTTTCTAGGCTGTTGTACCAATTTTTAAGCCCAAAATAGATAAACCATGATTTGAAATGTGATCTTGGGTGCTTAACTTAATGAAAGAGCACACCAAGTGAAAGATCTTGTGTGATGAAGGATTATACAATTTTTTACATATTTCACCATATAGTAGTGCATTGTAGGTTCACATACATTCTTAAGTTGACATTTGTGAGCACTAGGTGTGTGAAGCCTCCATGAAAAAACATGAAGAAAAAAAGATCATGATGAACACTTTCGATGACATGTTTGTCAAGAGCATACACAAGTTCCTCCAGGTGAATTCACATTATTAAATTTTAATGTTTTCCAACACCACTTCTCTTCCTCCATATCTTGTACAAATAAAAAATGATGCCTCCAACATTGCAACCATATGATAAATGGGAATAACACATGCGTGGGCCATAACCTAGCTAAATTGGTCTAGTTTTTGATTAGCTGGGTTAATTACAAATTCTTATAGAACTATCATCAAATTAGGTATAATAAAATGAACAATCTATTGTTCCTAGCTAGCAAGATCAAATACAATTTTTCAAGGTGATAAAATTGCATATGTAGATGAATCACTTGAATGCCAAGCATGAAGCACATTCTCCAATTTATAATGAATGGTTGGATATAAAGGCTCCATACACTAGCCCAAGAATGGAAGCCAATGATGTAACCATGTATGTATTGGCATGCTCTCCTTGCAAGGATCCCAAGTATCTACTATGGCTATTATCTTGATCTAGTTTCTAATTAGTTGGGTTGATTACAAATTCTTATAGAATTGTCATCAAATTAGGTACAATAAAATGAACAATCTTTTGTTCCCAACTAGCAGGATCAAATACAGTTTTCCAAGGTGATAAAATTGCATATGTAGATGCATCACTTGAATGTTGGGCATGAAGCACACTCCCCAATTTATAATGAATGGTTGGATATAAAGGCTCCATACACTAGCCCAAAAATGGAAGCCAAGGATGTAACCATACATGTATTGGCATGCTCTCCCTGTGAGGATCCCAAGTATCTACTGCCATTGTTAATTTTGGCATCACTATATGATCCAAAATTTAATGAAGTACTGAATCTAATAGCAACTTCTCCCATGTCTCTAGAAAAATGTAGCATTGGTTTATGGTCCCTTGGCTCTAAGGAATTTGTAGTAGATATTCTCACTACTTGAAGAATAACTTTAGTTAAGAGTTGAGTGTAAGGAGTTGAAGAAGAAAGTTTTTCTTCTGTGTATGTAAATGCCATAATGATGAGGCTCATTCCCTTGCAAAAGTCATAACCCAGTTAAATATAATTATATATACAAGCCATAACCTAGTTAGATGGGTCTAGTTATTGATTACCCAGATTGATTACAAATTCCTATAGATTTTTATTTAGATTAGGTACAATAAAAGGAATAATCAACATTGTTTTTGTGTAGAATCTTGAGCTAAGTGACTTAGCACAATCTAAGTGAGTTTTATTTTATTATTATTTGGATTCTGGAATATGTATGCAGCTGGATCAATTTTTCTATTGTGCTAAGATGTAATAAGCACCTTAAAAAGATCTCTTTGTATACATACATATATACATATATGTATATGTATGTATTTATGTATGTATATATGTATGTATGTATATGTATATATGTATGTATGCATATATGTATGCATGTATGTATATATCATGTGGAGATCTAAGATTTTGTTGTTGTGCCCTTGTGATCTCTGCATCTTTTTAATTTTATTTTACCTCATATGGTGATAGTTCTATAGGAATTTTTTTTCCTGCCCTTGTGATGAGGAAATTCTTAGATGTATTTGTGTGATGAATTTCTCATGAGCAATGAAGATGGACTTCCCCTAAGGGTAGCAAGAGGTAATGAGGACATTCTGAGTATTTTAAAGATTGATCCTTTCTTAAATATTTTAGATGTTGTCAGGGAATTAAGATGTTGGGTGGGGGGGAATGAGCTTCCACCTTCACGTAGTTGGCCCTAATTAGTAGAGAATATTAAACTATTTTCGAAACCAAGTGAAGCTCAACAACGACCTATGACTGTATGAATCTCTTGGTTTCAGGCAATGCAAAAGGACAATATAGTTCAATGTGTAATGTCAATTCATATGCATACTATTGTGGTGTCCACAACACATGCCCCATTCCTCACTGGGAATGGGGACCCCGTACTTTTTTTGAATCCCAGACTCATAGTTTGAGAGTCGGGAGAAGAAGAGATTTTTTTAGATCTTAGGATTTTAGAGTCAAATATTCAAAAAAAGATTAAAAAAAAGATATTTAAAAAAAAAAAAAAAAAAGAGTCACTGCATGCTCACACAGCTGCATGCGCGCTCTTCCACGTGCTTGCCACTGCACTCCGCCATGCGCCTACCACTTTGTACACACACTGTAGTGTGTGCATCACTATGCGCCACCATGAGCATGCCACAGAGTGCTCCACTATGCTGTCGCAAGCGCGCGCCACTATGCTGCTGCGAGCACGAGCTCTACCACGGGCTCATGCTGCGAACACACGCACTCTGCTATGGTTCATGCGTGTGCGTGCACGCATCCTCGTGAGTGTTCATGCTGCCATGCTCCCTAGGCACCGTGTGTGCTTGCCAAGTTGCCTTTTCACCTTCAGTTTTGTTTGAGTAGTCATAAGAGGGGTTTTAAATATATCATTTAAGTATAAGGAGCCTTATACTTAAGATATATTTTAATATATGCGACGAATCTTTTTAGATAGGTTTTAGACCTCCTCAAGATAAGGTAAAGATTTTAAAAAATTTCAGGGCTTCAAAAAACCAAACTTAGCCAAATTTCAGGGCTTCAGGAATCCAGACTTAGCCAAATTTTAGGGCATCAAGATTTCAGACTCAACTAGATTTCAGGATTCACCTCCAGTTTTGTTTGAGTAGCTAGTGCATCTTTACTATACATTGTTAACTCTACGGACTAATGTTTGCTTCTTTTGTAGGTAAAAATGGCATCCTCAACTTGTCAAGGTCATAACTTTTGACTTGGGCCTCAGAATTCAAAACCGCTTACACCGTTGGAAAGAAGAATTGAAGATCTAATTTCACTCCCTAAAACAGTGAGCCTTTGACTATCCAATTTTAGGGACCGACAAAGGTTTCAACTTGAAATTTTGAGAAAAAGACCTCCAAAAAGGTCATTTGAAAATGCCTAAGAAATTTTGTGAAAAAATATGAAAAAGTTTCAAACATTTGATCATCTTGGATAATCTAGATCACTTGGTTTCTCGCCAGGAAGGATTGTATAGGTGGAGAGAAGACAAAGGTTAAAGATACAAAGGTTGAACACATAAAGAAAATCAAGTTCCTCATCTTATTCAGTTATTGGGGACAAGATTTAATGTAGGTGCCTTGAGTTTTTCAATTGAAGAAGCAGAGGGAGTGCAAGTTTATGAAAGTAATTGGCTATAAAGAGGGTGTAAATCATCAGAAAGGGGCATGAAGCGTATACAAAAGTGATTTAAAACCTCATTTGAGAAAAACCTAGAAATCATTTTCAAAATTGAGAACTTTGAATTTTTGGCGAATTGAGCTCTATAAGTCTGCAGCTCCACAGGTCCGCAACTTCGTAGGTCTGCATTTTCATGTAGCTCCGCAATTCAAAGGTGCACCGACAGTTGACTGCTAGTTCCAAAAATAGCACTTTCCATGCATTAGGAGCGCATTTTGATGGCAAGTTAACTCTGCCACTCATCAAATGAAGGGCCAACTTCTATTTTTGGTGTCTCCATGCACTTCTACTTCGACGGATGACTTCCTCCTACTTTCTCTCTAATGCTTTCTCTATTTTTGACATGTAAAGGACTCATGCATCCAATTAATGAATAAAATATGGATGGAGTCCCTCTATGCACTAGATTAATTGATAGTTTGTATATATTTAGTTTGTTTTTATTGTTAAAAAGAATTTTATTGTATGTAAGATATCTCTCATTCTCAACACAAATTGAGGAGATGATTTCTTATAAATACCCCATTGTAAAATGTAAAAAAGTCCGCTGTTATTATGCAATAAAGTTATTATTTTGGTGCTAGCATTTGGAGTGTAGTTATTGTTGCCTGAATGTGTCATTGTTTTGTGGATTTTATTCATGAGATTGTGATTGAGCCAAAGGTTTATTGCATTGTTTCTGGTTGTGTGATCTTTAGTTCTGGTGTTTTCTATAGATATATGAATTTTGTTGACGTAATGAACTTGAAAAGAGATCACCTGATTGTGTCTACATAGCTTTTTGTCTCACATGAGCACACTTTTCATGGCCTTGCAATTTGATGAAGAGTGAAACATCATTTGATTTGTTAAAGATTCTCACCGACGATTGCATCAGTGGATTCTAGGAAGTGCTGCTCCTGTTTTCATTGGTTTCCTATCGATTTCTTTGGAGGTTTAACTCATAGCGTGTTGTGTTCTATAGCTCATATCCATTTAGGAATTTTAATTTCAAGTTATTTGATTTCATGTTATTTGCTTTCAGTTTTGTTATTTGCTTTGCTAACCCCTTGTTAGAATAGGACCTCATAGTAGCTGCATTGTTAGAGTTGCATTCATTGAAAAATAGAAAATACAAAAATATTGTTCTTTTGGTGCAATAGTTTGAGATAGCAAATGAATTTTACTTCAATTCCAAGATAAAAGGGTTTTAGAACCAGCAAAGGCCTCCTTTTGAATATTCACATTTATCTTCTACTGAGCGGATTTTGGTACATTGCAAGACAAACACTGAACCTTGGAGCAGATTCTTAAAAAGATTTTCTTTTCAATAGAGGAATTACACAATGGATTCCTACCATTGACCTCATGTAAAATGAATGCCCAATAGAAGTGGCACTAGAAGGAGGGTCTAAACCATTTTACACTCCCTGGAATGAAGGAAATTTGACAAAGCTTCAAAATTTTACACTCTTGCAATAATCTACACTACACACAAGTTCATAATTTTTTTTGAGTTTTTCAGAAATTTAGGTGAGTAGGTCTGTAGCTTCACTAATCTACAAGTCCATAGATCCACAGCTTTGTAGGTCCATGGATCCACAACTCCATAGATCCGCAGCTCCGCAGATCCGTAGGTGTGCAAAATTCTGTGGTGCACTATTTTTTGAGAAAGTGTGCTGCTCCGAAGGTGCACTTTTCTAGAATAAACACAAGTTCCTACAACTCAGTCACTTTCACAAGCATCACAGTGATAAAGGGACACTAAGAACTCCACCCATTCACATTACACATTTCATCATCGTCGTTTGCTTTACATTCCACTTCACACATTTCCATCATTATGCACCATGTCTTTCTTCAATGCCCAAAGTTCACCTTTGAACCTAACTGGACTATCACATGACTTGCCCAAAAATCTTGAAAAGTTTTGCCCATGGTTTATCTATGGAGAATCAAGAACAAAAGAAGGTCATATCAAAATCTTTAAGGAGATCTATAATCGAAACAAGATTCAACATATGGACATGGTATGCTGCCTTTTTCCTTACACTTTGGGGGAAATGGCATTCAGTTGGTACCTCAATCTTCCACTGGCATCAATAATAGATTGGAACTCCTTTGAGAGAAAGTTTGTGGAACAATTCAAGATCTATGTTGATCTAGCTCTTCTAAATCATCAGTTCATCTCAATTAAAAGGGATGCCCATGAGACTATTTCACAGTTTAATTATCGCTTCTATAAGATGTATCAAAGAATGGAGTTTCCATACACTGTACCACAGGAGACTTCCATCCAGATCTATTTTGGAACAATGGATTCATTTACTTCTATTTTTTTAAGAAGGCTCCCACCTAGAGACATTGATACCATTGAAAAAGTTTTCAAAGAGGCTGTTACATTCACAAGTTAGGTTACTGCTGCTCCAATGCCAATAATTACATATTCAATATACAGGTCTCAAAAGACTGCTTTCTTTGAGCAGAAGGCAGCAGGATCCATTGAAGTAGAAAATAACATGGCTAGAGAGCTTAAGGCCATGAAGGAGACGACGTCTCTTTTATCTAATGAAATCATCAAAATAAAGTCTAATTCTTCAAGAGACCAAGGCAATCATCCAAGACAACTTTTTGCCCAGAACAATTATTCTCAAAATCAGAGCAGAAATTTTGGCCTCTAGAACAACATCAACAATGAGAATAATAATATTACAGGAATGAGTCCAAGTAAACATGGGTATGGGCACAATGATGGTTCTGATCAACCTCCCCAAATCATGGAGAAACAACCTTTTTAGTTTAGTGCAATGATGTTTGAATCATATGATGAATCTACAGGAGGACTAAATGATGAAGATGGTCAAGAGGAGTTTGCATTCCCTTTCAATGAAGAAATCTTCCAAGTATTGATGTTGCAATAAGTGTGGATATGCTAAGAAATCTTGAGGGTGCAAGAAAGTTTGAAGTTCCAAAACTCCATGAAGTTGCAAAAAGTGATGGAAATGCAGAAGATCCCGATGTTGGTGAGATTTTTGAATCACAAAGTCATCAAGAAGAAGATACTAGTTCTTCCTACTGTGATATTGATTCCCCATTGGATAATGATAAGATATCTCCCTCAAAACAAGATTTGTCATTAGAAGAGATTGATATATTGTTCAATTTGGTCTCAAGCTTGACTGAGGAAATGTCTATTTGCAAGTATTCCGCACACATATCAAATCATGAAATAACTAAGTCATGTAGGATCCATCCATTTGGGTTCCATTTAGAAGAAAGTTGTCTGGATTTATTTTTAGCTTGGGAGATTGCAATGGAGGGAAAGTATGATTTTGAACAAGCTTCTTTGGGATATGAGGTAGAAAACATCTTGGTCGATCATGGTGATGAATCCTGTAATTCGAAAGGAAGGTTGGTGATGGATTTTTCTAGTCCAAGGGAGCCTAGAGCGGAACCTAAAGTGTCTCCATGTGCGCATGAAGTGGTGTACCATGAGATGAGACCACCAGAAGGAGAAATTACAATGTGTGAGTGTACCCCTATGGTGGGGGACATGCTGGATTAGGTGATATCTTTCCATTATCCCTCTCAGTTTGATGATTTTCAATTTGAATATGATGCTAAAGGTAAGAGAACTTGTTTGTGGATTAATCATGGCTATAAAGAGTTACCACAACTTCTAATTTTGTGTGATTTGTGCCCAGAATTTGAACCAAGATTGTCCAAACTTTATTTTTCTGAGTACAAAGACAAGTCAGCATTTTTGAGAACTATATGGGGTGGTTCATTACTATTGCATGTAATGAGAAATCTACTGACAACTACCCAACATTGTTATTATTCGAGTCTTTCTGTAAATAAGTTTTTTTTTTTTTTTTTCTTAGTCTTTTTAGTCTTTCTAGTTAGGTGTTGCATGTTTTCTTTTAGTCGTGTGTTCATTTTTTTAAAGTTATGTCAAACCTAGAGGGTAAGGTGTACTTGGAATTTTTCTCAAGATTTTACTAACCACTCTTTGGTGATGATTTCAGGGGGAGGTATTTCTTTGTCAAAAAATTTGGACGATTGTGTGTTTTATACCAACCAAGCAACAACCATTCCTTGTGGAATTAGGGGACTTTCAGTCTGGAAATCAGAAGCCTAGACCAACAAGCTCTCAACACTTTGAAAATTTTAAGATTTGATTGTTCTGGGTGCTGTTGAATTCAAGTCGAAGATAATGAGAAATGATCCAAACTCTGAGTAGTTCAAATAGGAAGGGTCTCTTCGAAAGGTTGCTAAGATCATTGTTTGGCATGAGAGTTTCCTAAAAAGTTCTAAAAGAGGAACGCAAGAGATGTTCATAAGAGATTGAATCTAAGAAATGACACTGATGTTCTGACTACATAGTCTAAGCATAGTCAGGATATAGAAAAAAAGAAAGAAAGAAAGAAAGAAACAAAAGAAAGTGTTAAGTCTAAAGGATTCTAAAGATCTAAAATGGTTAAAGATACGTTACAAAACAAAGTGTCTTGTATTCAAAAGTACTATTTCATCAAAACTAACATGTTGAATGACATGGAGCAATTATGCAAAAGGCCAAAAATTAAGAGAATGTGACATCCCACCAAGAACCCTCAAATTGATTCTCTCATCTGGTCAAGCAAGTGATTGATAAAGAGCCTTCGTGGAGATTTCGAATGAATGAGCTAGAAGAAGTGGAAGATTGTTTCGAGTTGTCAGGAAACTCTAATTAACTGTAACTTGACACATCAAAAGGAATGAATACACAATGCACACACTGAGCTGGAAGTTTTCAAGTTTTAAGATTTTGACTGAGAGGTCATCCAAAAGACGCATGGGATGTTCAAAGCTTGGTTAGTGTTTAACACACGTCAAAGGAATGTTTGCTGATGAAGAAATGCCTTGGTCATTTCTTCCTTTTTTCAAGGCTATTTGTTGTGGTGTCCACAACACACGCCCCATTCCTCACTAGGAATGGGGACCCCCTACTTTTTTCAACTCCCAAACTCATAGTTCGGAAGTTGGGAGAAGAAGAGTTCTTTTTAGACCTTAGGATTTTAGAGTCAAATATTCAAAAAAAATAAAAAATAAAAATTAAAAGAATTAAAAAAATTAAAAAATAAAATAAAAAAAAATTGCAAAAATAACAAATAAAATAATTTTTAAAAAAATAAAAAGTAAAAAAAATAAAAATAATAAATAAAAATAAAAATAATAAATAAAAATAAAAAATAAAAAAATAAAAAAATAATTAAAAAAATAAGTCATCATGTGCTCGAACCGCTGCATGCGCGCTTCGCCACGCGCTCGCCGTCATACTCTGTCGTGCGTGCATGCCATGTGCCCGTGCGTCACTGTGTGCAACTGCGAGCGTGTTGCAGAGCACTCCACTGCACTGCCACCATGAGTGCATGCTCTACCATGGGCTCTCGTCACGCGCGTGCACACTTTGTTGTGGTTCGTGCATGTGCATGTGCGCATCCTCATGCGCGTTCATGCTATCATGCTCCCCAGGCACCATGTGTGCTTGCCAAGCCGCATTTTCACCTTTAGTTTTGTTCGAGTAGTCATAAGAGGGGTTTAAAATATATTGTTGAAGTATAAGTTGATGTATATTTAATTCTTTATACTTAAGATATATTTTAATATATGCGATGAATCTTTTGAGATAGGTTTCAGACCTCCTCGAGATAAGGTAAAGATTTTAGAAAATTTTAGGGCTTCAAAAAACCAGACTTAACCAAATTTTAGGGCTTCAGGAATCCAGACTTAGCCAAATTTCAGGGCTTCAAGATTTTAGACTTAGGTAGATTTTAGGATTCACCTCTAGTTTTGTTTGAGTAGCTAGTGCATCTTTACTATGCATTGTTAACTGTACAGACTAATGTTTGCTTGTTTTGTAGGTAAAAATGGCATCCTCAACTTGTCAAGGTCATAACTTTTGACTTGGGCCTTAGAATTCAGAACCGCTTACACCATTGGAAAGAACAACTAAAGATCTAATTTCACTCCCTAAAATAGTGAGCCTTCAACTAACCAATTTTAGGGATCGACAAAGGTTTTGACTTGAAATTTTGAGCAAAAGACCTCCAAAAAGGTCATTTAAAAATTCCTCAAAAAATTTGCAAAAAAATATGAAAAAGTTTCAAACATTTGATCGTCTTGGATAATCTGGATCACTTGGTTTCTCATCGAGAAGGATTGTACAGGTGGAGAGAAGACAAAGGTTAAAGATACAGAGGTTGGACACATAAAGCAAATTAGGTTCCTCATCTTATGCAGCTAGTGGGGACAAGATTCAATGCAGGTGATTTGAGATTTTTGATTGAAGAAGTAGAGGGAGTGCAAGTTTATGAAAGTAATTGGCTATAAAGAGGGTGTAAATCATCAGAAAGGGGCATGAAGCATATACAAAAAGTGATTTAAAACCTCATTTGAGAAAAACCCAGAAATCATTTTCAAAATTGAGAACTTTGATTTTTTGGTGAATTGAGCTCTGTAGGTTCGAAGCTTCACAGGTCTACATTTTCATGTAGCTCCATAATTCAGAGGTGCACCAGTAGTTGACTGCTAGTTCCAAAAATAACACTTTCCATGCATTGGGAGCACATTTTGATGGAAAGTTAACTCCAACACACATCAAGTGAAAGGCTAGCTTCTATTTTTGGTGTCTCCATTCACTTCTACTTTGACTGATGGCTTCCTCCTACTTTTTCTCTGATGCTTTCTCTATTTTTGACATGTAAAGGATTCATGCATCCAATTAATGAATAAAATATGGATGGAGTCCCTCTATGCACTAGATTAATTAATAGTTTGTATATATTTAGTTTTCTTTTATTGTTAAAAAGCATTTTATTGCATATAAGATATCTCTCATTTTCAACACAAATTGAGGAGACAATTTCTTATAAATACCCCATTGTAAAATGTAAAAAAGACCGCCATTATTATGCAATAAAGTTATGCTTTTTGTGCTAGCATTTGGAGTGTAGTTATTCTTGCCTGAATGTGTCATTATTTTGTGGATTTTATTAATGAGATTCATGAGATTGTGATTGAGCCAAAGGTTTATTGCATTGTTTCTGGTTGTGTGATCTTTAGTTCTGTTGTTTGCTTTAGATATATGAATTTTTTTGATGTAATGAACTTGAGAAGAGATCACCTGATTGTGTCTACATAGCTTTTTGTCTTGCATGAGCACACCTTTCATGACCTTGCAATTTGATGAAGAGTGAAACATCATTTGATTTGTTAAAGATTCTCACCGACGATTGCATCAGTAGATTCTAGGAAGCACTGCTCCTGTTTTCATTAGTTTCCTACCGATTTCTTCAAAGATTTAACTTGCAGCATGTTGTGTTCTGTAGCTTATGTCCATTTAGGAATTTCAATTTCAAGTTATTTGATTTCATGTTATTTGCTTTTAGTTTTTTTACTTGCTTTGCTAACCCCTTGTTAGAATAGGACCTCATAGTAGCTGCATTGTTAGAGTTTCATTCATTGAAAAATAGAAAATACAAAAATATTGTTCTTTTGCTGTGATAGTTTGAGACAAAAAATAGATTTTACTTCAATTCCAAGATAAAAGGGTTTTAGAACCAGCAAAGGCCTCCTTGTGAACATTCACATTTAT
This sequence comes from Cupressus sempervirens, assembly GCA_028749045.1. Taxonomy (NCBI): domain Eukaryota; kingdom Viridiplantae; phylum Streptophyta; class Pinopsida; order Cupressales; family Cupressaceae; genus Cupressus; species Cupressus sempervirens. The sequence continues at coordinate 196,786,796 of CM053784.1, read as the reverse complement.
CTTCTACTGAGAAAATTTTGGTACGTCACAAGACAAACACTGAACCTTGGAGCGGATCCTTAAAAAGATTTGCTTTTCAAGAGAGGAATTACACTATGGATTCCTACCATTGACCTCGTGCAAAATGAATCTCCAACACATACGACATCAGCTAGAGTTGAAATACACAATAGGCTTGCATTTTTGTTAGAGGTATTTAATTAGGTATTTTAAGTTATAGACCATCACGAACATTGTTCATGATGATGGTCTATAATTTTAAAAACTTAATAGACCTATTAAATAAATGTAATCATGTTGTATTTTATCATCTCTACCTTTTGTCCATGGATTTGAATGTAGTTGCACATGCATTCTCAATTTAGAGTGACATAATCTTGTTTTGGATGCGATGAAAAAATGACATGCACCAAAAGATGGGAAAATGATGTCACTTTTTTAGATGTGGAACTTTTTTTGTACTTTAAAGATTGATCATTTCTTAAATATTTTAGATGTTAATGGAGAATATAGATGTTTGGGGGGGGGGGGTGTGGTGGGGTGGTTGGGGCCAAATGAGCTTCCACCTCCACATGGTTGGCCCTTCTTAGTAGAGAATATTAAACTATTCTCAAAATCAAGTGAAGTTCAACATTAACCTATGATTGTATGAAAACTAATTATGTGAATCTATTGGTTTTAGGAAATGTAGAAGGATGCCATAGTTCAATATGCAATCTCAATTCATATGCATATGAAATTAGGTGGAGATATAAAAAACCCAACAAGTTTGAATTTTTGTTAGAGGTTTACATAGACCTATTAAATAAATGTAAATGTATTGGGTTTTTTCAGCTCCTTAAATTGTCCATGCATTGTGAACATAGTTGCATGTGCATTCTCATATTAGAGTGGCTGAATCTTATTTTAGATGTGATAGAAAAATTACATACACCAAAAGATGGGAAAATGATGTCACTTTTGCAAGTCTAGAACCTTTTTTTGTACTTTAAACATTGATCATTTGTAAAAGATTTTAGATGTTAATAGGGAATTTAGATGTTGGGTGGGGGGTGGGGGTGGGGGTGGGACATAATGAGCTTCCACCTTTATGTTGTTGGCCTTGATTAGTAGATCGTATTAAACTATTTTGGAAACCAAGTGAAGCTCAATATTAACCTATGATTGCATCATGGCTATTCAATGTTTGTTGCCAATTTTTTATTTATTAATACAACACATTGTTGCAATTGCGACTACTGGCCATCAATTCCACTGCATTCTTGCCATATGCCCATCCCAATTATGATGGACAATTTTGATGACTTTCTGTGAGCCCCATAGCATTTATATCGCACAGACATCATAATTGTGACAATGTCATCGACTTATTTCCATCACAATTATTATGTTAAAAATGAATGGTTTTCCATAACGGTAGTCTAATTTATAACACCTATGGTCATTGCAATCGTGATGGTAAGCCTTACCATCACAACTGCAACAAAAAAAATCTAACACCCATATGATGGGAGCCAATTTTAGTTGATGTCATTTGGGCAATGGGTTACTATTGTAATTGTGATGGCCTACCTTCGTAATTCGGGCCCAAATGTAGTAGTGTCTTGTAATGCTTTGAACCAAGTAGATGCCTCACATGGTAGATCATTATACATTATCAAATTATAGCCATAACAAGAAAAATTTATTGTTGCAATAGTGGAGATTTTTGGGTGTCATCCCCACCCTAATTTTACCTTCACCTTGGAGGGTTTTTGGATTACCAAAATCTTTGTGTTATGTGTTTACATTTTCATGTTGATGGATGTCATGCATAGTTAGATTTATTTTTGTTTTATAGTTTGTGATGATATGGTATATGATCTAGATATGAGATGGATTAGGAGTAAATGCACTTAAATTTTTATTTTGTTCAAGAAGTGCAAAGTTGTATAAATCCTAATTCAAACCCCCCCACCCTTAGTATCTGGCTTCCTCATAAAGAGCTCCAAAATAATGATGCTCACAAATAGGTCAAACAACTACCTAGAAAAATGAAACTTCATTCATTAGATGTATTTGACATGGATGGTATATGATTGCATTTTTAGCTCATGATGAATAACTAGGAGAATTTGGAAATTCATCAAAGTTAGCTACTAGGAACCGCAAGACTCGATACACTAGTAAAATAGAGATTTTTGCAAACATAATGGATATGAGAAAGTGGGAAGATGGATTCATTAGGATTTAAAAATTAATACACTTGAAGTATTTTTAGTATAGAATACAATAGTATAATCCATTTAATCTCATCTATCATAGATTTAAGAACATGACCTCACAAATAGGCCTGTTGATCATTCTATGAAACTTATTTGGACCAACATGTTACAAATTGCAATTTGAATCAAGTTTGAAAAATATTCAAATAGATTCATCAAGAGTTCAAATATAGAACATAACATGTATTTGACCCATAGAATTAAATGGAGAAGTAATTTTCACATTTGAGTCAACTAGGTCAAAGTTATAATCAATCAAAGTGGACTATTGTGTAATTGTCATAAAAGACAATTGGGCAATTTTAACTTTTTGCAAATGGAATTGGCTTGGAAAACCTATTAGATGGATTCATCAAGGCTTAAAATTGTACATGGTTTATGTCATTTATGATTACAATATAGTGACATTACCATCTCTTCAAAATACTCAACAAATCATAAGATGTTCAATCTCAAATATGGCTTCTCAGATTAATGCAAAATGTTGAAATATATGATAACAAAAAACATCCAAGTTTGGGGAACTCAAAACCCTATAATAAATTAGAAAAATTACTTGAAATCATAAATATAGGCTCTCTGACATACATACTAAACATCCCCAAAATGGCAGGTCCTGAAATTAAACTGGGTGCAAGATATTCAAATGCAAAGTAGGCCTTGTCACATAGTTTGAGGTATTATTGCCTCACCCATGCCTTGAGTACATGTATAGGCTAAGGATGGGAATGGTATGATACCTAGTGAGGGATATGAATAGTTTTCTTCATCTCCAAGATTGGGTATTTTAGTTCTACATATGTCACATTGAGGGCCCGCGGTCCAAGGTGACCAGTCCAAGGCACCTCAATGTTTGAGGGTTTGGGGTCTAGTAAGAGACTATTCCAGAGTAACTCAGGTAGTTTTACCATGTGATTACACTCCCTAGTATGTAGCCTAAGTCTCCTTCATGGTTGTTAAATTTTCCTCTGGTGGTGTACTTGTGGATGTTCCTTTTTTTGGTGTATTTATTATGAGTTGTTATTATTGTTGGAGTCATTGTTGGTGATTTACTCTCATTTATGGCAATTTTTTATGTATTTATTATTGTACTTTTGATATTTGACATTTATTTATAAGTTAGTATTCTTTTAGTGACTATGTTAGTATTCTTTTAGTGACTATGTCTCTTTGGTTTTGATACTTTATTGTATTTTTTATTTGGATGTTGACACGGTATGTGCTGTTAGTATTGGATGAATGTTCTTTCAACTTTGATTATCTTTCTTTATCAATAGTTTGTGTACCCTTGAGGTAGATTTGGCTATTAGGATTGATTTAATGTTTTGATATTTTTATGTGGATTGTACATTATCTCTCCTACATGATGGGAGTGGGAGCCCAATTAGGTGAACACCAAGTTGGGAGGTTGTGACTTCTTACCATTTGGGTCCCCCATAGATTGGCACCAATGTTGGATGTTTTTTGATGCAATTGTTCCTTTATCATTCTTGTTCTTAGCTTAGAGACTTCTATTCAATTGATGTATATATGTATCATGTATCTTGCATATATGTATCTGGATGTTCTTTATCATATTTGTTGTATTTATGTATTTTCTTATGAGATTTTTCATTTTGTATTCATTTATGATTGAGGACATTTTACTTAAAAATAAAACTAACTAATAAAACTTTCTTAAACGTGACTCAATGTGAGGAACACTTGAGGAATGAGAATTGTATTTGTATTTTCTCATGTGTACTTTATGTGTATGTGTAAATTTCTTTCGCATTGTTACTTATGTTGTACAAAATTTATAAAAAAATGCTTGGTAAAATATTGCAACATAGTAAGTTATTTTCTCTTGGGTTCCTAAGTAGGGCATTACAACATCACTAGTCTTCTTGTAGGGAACAAGATGTTAAGAATAGATTGAAAACAATAAAAAGAGAGAGATTGTTAAGAACATACAAGTATGATCAATATGTTTCAATCATTGTTTTGTCACTAATGTTAAACCTACTATTTTCTAGTAAGACAAATACTTATATGATTAAAGTACTATCACTTATTTAATTGATGAAGAGGATTTGATCAAAAGATGTAACAATAGCACCTAGAGGAAAGGTTGAGTTATGATTGTGTAAAGGAGTACAAGAATCAATTAAGATAGTGATAACATGATGTATTGATAATCTACTTAAGGTTACAAAGGATGGTTACACTGAGAAAGTTTAGAAGAACAAGTTACACAAAGTTTGTCTGCCAAGCTTGATCGAGTGGATAGTAGGTGCCGAGAAAAGTTAGTGCAAGCCTAGCAAAAAATTAGTTAAAGCCAAGTAAAAATTCATTCTAGTGTATGACGAGTAGAATAGTGGATGCCAAATAAAGTTTAGTTGATGTTGAGCACTAGTAAACTTTAGTTCCTACCAAGTAATTTCATAGAGGGTGCCGATCAATGCAGTATGTGTCGAACATTAGAAGCCTGATAATGCCAAGCTGCTACATTATTTAAAATATCATGAATTCGATGGATCTAAGCTGACAAGTTTGTTTTCTTGGATTATGTGAACTAGGTGGAAGATAAGATTGATGAGCTAGAGACATAGAATTCAAGGTAACCCATTTTTAGGTGAATTCAAAGAGGATTCAAGGAGAAGTTTCTAGAAGAGTTATGGAATGTGGGGTAGATTCATTGTATCCTACCTAATCCATTAAAACCCAAAATTGGACGATGGAATGAGTGGCAAAAGATCTTAATTTATTATCTATGGGAATGGCTGGTCATGAAGCAAGGTTATCATGTGTGAGAACCTAAGGAAGTCAACGAGACAAGGGGTTTTTCTTCATCAAGTGACCAAGAGAAGAATCTACAATGACATGTTAAGAAAGAAGGCTTAAGAATATGAATGATTGAAGGGTGAACAAGCTATGAGAGTTGCAATTATTGGATACAATTGATTAATTGTGTGTTATCTTTGATGTTACAAAAATGTCATATCATTATCATTAGTATATGCCAAGCTCACTTGGGTAGTGAAGACAATTTTATATGTCTATCAAGCGTTCCTATGTTTGCCTAGTTTAAAAGATAGTTTCTACCGAGTTCACTCAGGCATCAAAGGAAATGATGCAAAAAGTGAGTATTAACCAAGCTCACTTGGTTAATGAAGGAAATTTGGTTGGAACTAGTGCCAACCAAGCTTGCTTAGTTGCCAAAGAATTTTAACAAGTTTGCAGTGTTAACTGAGCTTCTGTTGTTTAACAAAGGAAATTGTTATCTATTTTTTCTCCCACCAAAAATTTGAATTCAAATATTAGACCCCACCCAACGACCACTTACCATCCTTTATATTATTTTTATGCCTAAGAATACCAAAAAATAAATGGTTAAACCTTATGATATTTCTTTCTATTGGCCTACAACTTTCCCCACTATTGGATCTTGTTACGATCTATGGATGTCATCATGTCGCTATGAAAAGTTGTGAGGTTGTTTGCCATAGCGAGATAGCGACCATCAAAATTTTCATTGTGGTACCAAAAAATGAAGTCCGGTGCTGATTTTGATAAGTCCCCAAAAGTCATTATGTTGCTATCAAAAATTTGCATTTCTCGCCATTAGCGACATAGCACCTTGACAAAAAATAATACTGCGGCAACATTTTAGATAAGGTAGGCCCTAGGTAGGTGATTAGTCAGGAATGAATTATGCAGATTGAAAGACATGGCAGCATCCTACTCAGAATTTGTAGGCCATAAGTTTTGACTCCACTGGAGCTCGCTATGTTGCTATCAGGAAACTTGTTCTTCTCATCGTTAGCGACATAGTGCCCAACCAGTAAATAAACACATGGTGGGACCTCAAATGACGTGGAAAGGTGACTAGGATGAAAGTAAGGTTTTGGTTTGTTGCCAATAGTGTAGGGCTTTCTCACGTCAGTAGTACTTTGGATCCACACCCATTCATAAAATGCATGAGGAGTTCTGATCATCAGATCAAGCCAGATCGACGGCCATCGCTATCTCGCTATGGTGAGTTGCAAGTTGTTTACTCATAGCGACATAGTGAGTATGGGACCCACTACCTCTTTAGAGTACTTTGCGTAGTTCTTTACCCTTGATTGATCTTAGATTGATGACTGTCGCTATCTCACTATGGTGAGTTGCACGAAGGTTATGAACAATGACATAGTGACAAGGGGCCCACCATATTTCTCTTAAGTGATGCATCAAATGTCTTCCACATGATCGATCTTGAATGAATGATGATCGCTATCTCACTATGGAAAGTTGCAAGTTGTTTACTCATAGTGACATAGCGAGTATGGGACCCACCACTTCTTCAGGGTACTCTGTGTAGTTTCTCCATCTTTGATTTGGTCTTAGATTGATGGTCATCGCTATCTTTCCATGAAGAGTTTCTTGGAGGATATCTATAGTGAGATAGAAATTTAGTGCCATGTGTCCTTAGAATTATGTGGGGTCCAGTTCAAATGCCAACAGTGAAGGAAAGGATCAAAGCAAAATCAATGACCATCGCTATCTCACTATGGCAAGGTGCTCACTATTTATGTATAGTGAGATAGCAAGTCAATGAAACATGTCCTTGTAGGCCTAGGGAGATAATGCTACAGTTGGCATTAACAGTTAGAGGCTGGCAGTTGGGAGACCGCCACGGTTAGGGTTCTGAGGAGGTGGTGCAATTAGTTATGAAAATATGGTCAACTACAGGGAGACTTTGTGGGGTGGCAAAATGAAATGAAGTCATTGGTCCACGTGGCTCATCATGGTGGCAAAATTTAGTTGACTATTTGACCTTGTTGATTCATGAGCTAGAAACAAGGAAGATCGAGTTTTGTTGCGTAATATGATCCTTGTGATCAATGCCAACAACTCTTGGATGAATGCTAAACTCAGTGAATGAAGGAGAATGCTCCACCAACTTAGTTATCCATCTACTTGGCCAAAATGATTAATGGCGCTATTTCTACAAGGGCCCTATTTCCATGAAATATTAGGTTTCATTGCATCTATACCCAGATCCGATTTTCTCTAGGTCTTTATCAGGACTTAATGGTAGTGGTTGTGGAATAACTTCAGAGGAAAATATCTTAGTTATGCTTGAGTTATAAAGGCTATTTTTGTAGATTTTGTATTGGCTGACTCTTCTCTAACTTCTTTGATATTACTCTATAATTTCATGTGTAAATTCTCTTTGCCTCTAAACTATATGACATTCTGCCTTATCTCCTTCAGCCATTGATGTAAAGTGCAAGAATTATTTGCCTCTCATTGGTGTATTGTAGAGATCTGCAATCTTGCATGACTATATCTCTTTTGGCCTATGAATGATATATAAGTGAATCCTCTCTTTCCTTGTGTCATTCATTTGGGTTTTCTGATCTACATGTGATTGTTGTTAAATTAAAGCAAGCCTAGATTTGTATATCTCTTGGTGTCATGATGGTTTAATAATGCATGTATGGGCAAAGATTGGTTTGAATACTCTATTTTGGTGCATCACCTCCCTAGGTTAGAGTAGGTAGATTTTATTTCATGCATTCCTTCTCCCTTTTCCTCTCCTAGAGCAGTTAGGTGCACCCTGATAGTAAAGGAAGCTAGCCTTCTCCGAAGACTCAACCTCATAGTTCAAGTCCCACAACTTGGATGTTATTTCCATGTTTGACAAGGTTGTCCTTAGGTAAAAACTTTGGATAAGGGTGCAAACCTTTGTGACAACAGTTTTTGGCACACTCGTTGGGATAAGATTCAAAAAATTTCAAGTCTACTGGTGTCAAAAGGAAGATTTCAAGATTAATACTAAGGAGATAGTATTGGCTTCAGTGTTCAAGCCTTCAAAAGGCTCATTCTTCAAGTACTTGGTGACTTTGATGCTTAAAATACATCCAGTTCCAGACCAAAGTTGCAGTAATTCATGCCCAAAGCTGAAACAAGGGCATCTTCTAGAGGTAAATTTCAGTACTAAGAGCTTTCATTTTCAAATCCTAGAAGAAGGAAGACTAGAGTATCTTTATCACCAGTCAAGAGTGCAATAGTAACAAATACAATTGCAAGATCTATCTCTACTCCTCCTACTTTTAGATCTTAGCCTAGATTTCCATCAACACATATCAATAGATCAGTTGTCTATATGGCATAGCCTCTAGCCCATACTTTTGCCACCTTTACTGGTGGAAGTTCTCTTTTATTAGCCCAAAGACATGACATACCAATAGCTGCACTCAAAAGTGTGCCAAAATTTACTAGTGAAACTTCTATCTCTCCCTCCGAACACATTCAAGAAGTTGCAAATGTCTGTAATATCCATAGTATTACAGAGGATGATGTTGCAGTTAGGCTTCTAGCCTCATCCTTGAAAGGAAAGGCACTACAATGGTATAGAGGTTTGGCTCATGGTTCTATAACAGATTGGGATGGATTAGGAGCAGGGCTATGTAAACACTTTGAGGACAAAAGTGACCATTTGTCACTTTTAGAGCAGTTGACTACTATAAAAAGAGCCCCCTATGAATGTATGATTAATATCAACTATAGATTTGAAAAGACATGGGATAGAATACCTACTTTAGTAAAGCCTAACCTTGGTAATGCCTTCTTGCATTACCTCAAAGCTTTTAATAGTGACATTGCGACTACAATCCAAACTATGGGAGGAGATACCTTGTCTAATGCTTATGACATAGCAATAAAATCAAAAAACATCCTAATACAAGGAGGTAAGCTAGCTCCAAGGCCTCCTATGCTTTCTTCATTGATGTTCCAAATCACCAACTAGCAATGGCCCTTCTTCCCACAACTTCCACATCACAATCCCTTGCTCAAGCTTCCACATCTTCAAATGGGATAGATGAAATCAAGGAGATGATGCAATCTATGATGTTGAACATAGATAAAATATTGTAGGGCCAAGAGAAGAAACTGGAGGATAGCTTCTTTGTGATACAAAAAGTGAGCAACAAGGTGGTGATTTTAGAGAGACAACAAGCTCAAGGTAGTAAGGCTCAACAATTACAACATCAAACTCTGAATAGTGGTAGGCCTCCAAATCAGAATTATGGGAACAATTATTTTGATTAGAATAGGTAGAATAGCCATGCTTCAACCTCAAATGTAAACCAAAGCAAGGCCATAATTCCTCAAAAAAACATGGCCAAAGATCAAGATTTTTGTCCCTCCTATAACTACTCCTATGCCTATTGCATGTGTTACAAGGCTGAATCTTATTTGGCTTTGACCATCCAAGAGCCTGCAATAGGACAATAATACAAGGAGGACCAATTTAAAGATGCCTCATATATGCAAGGACAATGTGATTGCTCCTTTATGAATCATCAAGTGGAGGAACATTGTAATGTAAACTAGGATTCCATTGCTCACAACAACAGGAGAAAAAGAAGAGCTATTGAAGATGCTACCCATCCTCCTCCCAATCAGGCCTCAACTTCAAATGCAATACCTCATGAGCACGTAGTAAATGATCAATCAAATACTTCTCAGTAGCAAAGGAAAAATAATAGAAGAAAGGATGTAAATAATCCTTAGGTTGTTCCATCTCAATCTCCTACAAATACAGCTCCCAAGGCTTCTACCAAAGCACCTACTATGTCATTCAGTGTGGTAGAACAAATGAAGAAAAAAAATGTGAATATTTTCATGTGGGATGCTATTACTACTATACCCACGCAAAAGAGCTTGTTGCAGCAAGAATTGGAAAGTATTGAACCAAAGGATCAACCACCCAGCATGGAAAGTGCCCAAAACCTAGTACAACCATCAAGGGAGGAAGAAACAATTAAAAAGGTTAGACCCCCTCCATTTTATGTTTCTCTAATTATAGGGGATAAACTAGTCCACAATTGCATGATTGATTCATGGGCTAGTAGTTCAGTGATGCCTAGGTGTGTTGCTGATGCTTTGGGAATGAAATATGAGCCCATTGTTAGGGATGTATTATAGTTGGATGGTAGTACTATCAAGACTATAGGGGTCCTTGGGAATGTGGAAATGGCCCTACATGCATGCCCTGATTGTACTTCAACTCAAGATATATCCGTTGCTGAAGTCAAGCCACATTTTGCCATCTGTCTGTCAAGAGACTTCACTGCCCAAATAGGTGGTTACATATTTTCTGATTGGTCATATATATCTTTTAGGACAAGATATGGGACCAAAGCTTCAATTAGAGTAGGGTCTCTAGCCCTCCATCATAATAAACCTTACACCCCTAATCTCATCAACATGAATTGAACTATCCTAGAAATGGATTAGAATGACATAGTGAGTGAGCCTACTACTTCCCTACCAGAGATATCTGATTTTCTCTTAGATGAATGGGCTAATGCATATCAATTTTATCCTATGCCAGAAACCCTTGAGATAGGCCTCATTACATATTGTATATTAGAGAAGGATGTTGTAGTTCCCAATCTTGTGGAGACTAAAGAAGATATGAGTGGGATATGGAGTATGTACTTTGATGGCTCAAGAAATAAGAATGGATCAGGGGCTAGTGTGATGTTGATTTCTCCTGCACAAGTAAGGTACTACTTATTATTTAGGCTCCAGTTCAGTTGCACTAAAAATATGGCCGAGTATGAATCCTTGATTCAGGGTCTCCTACTTGCTCAGAAAAGAGGAATTCAAGCCTTAAGCGTATATTTGGATAGTGAGTTGGTGGTTAATCAAGTGAGAAATTAGAATATCACCAAGAATGGTTTGCGCAAGTCTTATAAACATAGGGTATGGGATTTTCTTGAAGGTTTCAATGCATTTAATATTCAAAGTATCCCTAGAAAAGAAAATAGACATGATGATAGACTTGCAGTAATAGGTGCATCTCATGATGTGCCAAGGAATCTTGAGGAGAAGAAGAAACAAAAAATCAAAATGGTAGTAAGGCCTACCATCCCTAACAAAAAAATCCATTGGAAAGTGTTTGAATCTGATGAACAAATTGTAAGCTTCTTGCAGAATGAAGCATAATTTTTAGATAGAAACCAGTCAAGACTGTAGGATCAGTATGGTGATCAAATCATTAATCTCAGTTCCAAAAAATTTCCTAAGGGTCTCATTAACTTAGAGAGTGTTTTCAATCCTAATGACCAAGCAAGAGGCAGAGTCATGAACTTAGCTGCTGATGAAGATGATCACACCCTAGTCATGGTTGCTGATGGAAAATCCTTAAACATGGGGAAGGTATGTTGAGATTGAGCAAGAAAGTTTTATTCATCTATGTCAACAATTTAATGATATGTTTGCCTAGACATATGATGATTTAAAGGGTTTTGACCCAAGGTTGTTCTAGCATACCATAGATTTAATTGATAATGTCAAACCAGTAAGACAAAATTAGAGGCTAGTGAATCCCAAGATTGAACCCTTAATGAGAAAAGAGCTATCCAAATTGATTAAGGCCACTATAATTTTCCCCATCAAGCACTTGTCATGGGTAGCAAACCTTGTCCCTATTAGGAAGAAGAAAGGAGAAATTAGATTGTGTGTGGATTTTAGGGACCTTAATCAAGCTTCCCTTAAAGATCACCATCCTCTCCCTTCCATGGAGTAGATTTTGTCCAAGGTTAGTGGTTCAAGGAGATTTTCATTTCTTGATGAATTTTTTGGCTACAATCAAGTGTTGGTCAAAGAGTCTGATAGGTACAAGACTACATTTACCACCAAATGGGGTACCTATTCTTATTGTAAGATTCCATTTGGGCTAACCAATGCAGGTGCTAAATTTTAGAAGGTAATGGAGATGGCCTTCAGAAATATGATTGAAAAGTTTGTATTAGTTTACCTTGATGATATCACAGTGTATTCAAAGAATGTAGAAGATCATTTTGATCATTTAAGACATGTGTTCTCAAGGTGTAGAGAGTTTGGGATATCCCTTAACCCAAGCAAGTGTGTCTTTGCTACCAATCAAGAAAAATTATTGGGACACATTGTATCTGAGAATGATTTAACCATTGATCTAGAAACAAAAAAAGCAATACTTGCTCTCCCTCTTCCTAAACATAAGAAAGGGTTGCAAAGTTTCCTTGGTAGGATAAATTTTGTGAGAAGATTTATTGCTAATCTTGCTACCATGGTAAAACCCCTTACAAATATGCTCAAGAAAAGTATGGTCTTTGCATGGATCAAGGAAGGGAGGGGAAGTTTTGAAGAAATCAAGGTAGCCATAGCCTCAACCCCCACTCTCATTAATCCAAATGTTGAAAAGGATTTCATCCTTTATACCCTAGGTGGTGAGTCAAGTATTTCTATTGTCTTGACTCAAACAAATGATAAAGATGAAGAACAACCCATAGCCTTGTTTAGTGAAGGGCTTAAAGAGTATGAAGACAAATACAACTATGTAGAGAAGCAAGCCCTTGTAGTCATCAAAGCTTTAAGGAAATTTAGACACCTCTTGTCTCACAATAAGATTCATTTGTTAGTACCCCATGCCAGTGTGAAGGATTTCCTTTTGATCAAAGATATTAGTGAGAAGAGAGTTGGTTAGATTACTAAAGTAATGGAATATGATGTTGACATCCAGATCACCAAACTTGTAAGAGGGAAAGGGTTGTGTAAATAGATGTTATCATCTTAGGAATCAGACGAGGAGGTTGTTATGATACTAACAAAGCAACAAGAGACAAGAACTAATGACCCAAGGAATTGGATGGATGATATGAAGACTTTATTATCAGGCAATGGATATCCTCAAGGATTAGATAGAACTAAAAGGAGATAGTATAGATTATAGTCAATTCCTTATGTTATAATTTATGGTATCCTTTTTAGGAAAGATTTTAATGGAGCCCTATTAAGATGCATTGAAATAGACCAAGCTGAATGGATGATCAAAGAGCTTCATGATGGTCTTGATGGTGGTCACTTCTCAACAAGGATAACTGGCATGAAGGTCATGAGGGCTAGTTACTACTGGCCATCCCTATTCTATGATTGTCATAGGTATGTGAAGAAATGTGAAAAATGTGTCTTTTTCTCTGGTAAAAAAAAGCTTATAGCTCTTCCTCTTCATCCCATTTAGGTGGACCAGCCTTTTTCTCAATGGGGATTGGATTTCATAGGCCCTATTAATCCTCCTTCTAGTTCTTGTCACAAATGGATTTTAGCTACTACGGATTACTTCACTAGATGAATAGAGGTAGTTGCATTGAAGGATGCCATCAAATCTTCAGTTGTTGAGTTTGTTGATGGAATTGTGACCAGGTTTGGTTCCCCTTAAACCATCATTTTAGATAATGCAAAATCTTTTGTAGGAGCTCAGATTTGTGCATGGGCAGTTGACCATAATATCTAGTTAAGCACCTCCTCAAACTACTATCCTCAAGGCAATGGTTTGGCTGAGTCATCCAACAAAAATGTGATTAGGATTATGAAAATAACTATAGAGGATAACCAAAGGTGTTGGCACCAAAAGTTGAGAACTGCACTATGGGCTAATAGAATAACACCTAAGAGGTCAATAGGGAACTCACCATTTATGTTGGTATATGTTAGAGAAACAAGGCTTTCAATTTCATTAGAATTCCCATCCCTAGAACTAGCTCATCAGCTAGAGCTAATTGAATATTATGCCATGATAGTAAGAATGGCAGAGCTGATGGAGCTAGAAGAGAAAATAAGTCAGGCCATGCAAACCCTAGAAACACATCAGTAGTAGGTGAAAAGGAGCTTTGACAAGAAGGCTAGCGTCAGAACCTTCAGAGAGGGTGATTTAGTTTTGAAATGGGATGCAGATAGGGAAAAACCAAGGGAGACACTCAAAATTTGATGCACTGTGGAGTGGTCCCTATCTAATTGTTAGTTGCAAGCAGACCAATGCTTTTCAATTAAGTAAGCTTGGTGGTGAAGTTTTTTCTATCCCAGTCAATGGGATCTATCTCAAGCCATGTCTTTGATAGGGATTGAAGTTTCATGTATATATTAGAGTATTTTTCTTTTTGTTGGTTTGTTGCTTTCCAAGAAGTACATGAGCACAACTTTCTCTATGTGAGATAGCCAATTTTTGAAGTTTTGAAGGTTTTTTGGTCCCTAGTTCTAGTTGCAAAGACAAAGATTTTTAGTTTTTTGCTTCCATAGAGACAGGGTTAGGGTTTTACAGTGCACCGATCCACATTTTTTGTGACTCTATAGCCCAATGGATGCATAAGGTCATTGATCACACGCATATTGGCTTGCATCCCCTTTGAGTTGCCAGAAATGTTATCTATTTTTGCTCCCACAAAAAATTTGAATTCAAACATTAGAGCCTAGCCAATGGCCACTTACCATCTTTTATATTATTTTAATGCTTGAGAATATAAAAAATAAATGATTAAACCTTATGATATTTCTTTCTGTTGGCCTGCAACTTTCCCCACTGTTGGATCTTGTTACGATCTATGGATGTCACCATCTCTCTATGAAAAGTTGAAAGGTTGTTTGCCATAGCGAGATAGCGACCATCAAATTTTTTGTTGTGGTACCAAAAAATGAAGTCCGACACTGATTTTGATAAGTCCTCAAAAGTTGTTATGTCGCTATCAAAAATTTACATTTCTCGCTGTTAGTGACATAGCACCTTGACGAAAAATAATACTGTGGCAATATCTTAGATAAGGTGGGCCCTGGGCAAGTGATTCATCAGGAATGAATTGTGCAGATTGAAAGACAGTATAATCCTACTCAACATTTGTAGGCCAAAAGTTTTTTACTTTGTCGAAGCTCACTATGTCACTATCAAGAAACTTGTTCTTCTTATCATTAGCAACATAGCACCCAACCGATAAATAAACACAGGGTGGGAACTCAAATAATGTGGAAAGGTGACTAGGATGAAAGTAAGGTTTTGGTTTGTTGCCAGCAATGCAGGGTTTTCTCATGTCAGCAGTACTTTGGACCCATGCCCATTCATAAAATGCATGAGGAGTTTTGATCATTAGATCAAGCCAGATCGATGGCCATCAAAATCTCGCTATGGTGAGTTGGAAGTTGTTTACTCATAGTGACATAGCAAGTATGGGACCCATTACCTCTTCAAGGTAATTTGCACAATTCTATACCCTTGATTGATCTCAGATCGATGGCCATCGCTATCTCACTATGGTGAGTTGCATGAAGGTTACGAACACCGACATAGTGACAAGGGGCCCACGATATTTCTCTTTAGTGATGCATCAAATGTCTTTTAGATGATTGATCTTAAATCAACAATGATCTCTATCTTGCAATGGAAAGTTGCAAGTTGTTTACTCATAGCAACATAGCGAGTATGGGACCCACCACTTCTTTAGGGTACTCTGTGTGGTTTCTCCATCTTTGATTTGGTCTCAGATCAATGATCGTCACTATCTTGCCATGAAGAGTTGCTCAGAGGATATGTATAGTGAGATAGTTATTCAGTGCCACGTGTCCTCAAAATTTTGTAGGGTCCAATTCAAACACCAAAAGTGAAGGAAAGGATAAAAGAAAAATCAATGGCCATCACTATCTCGCTATGGAAAGGTGGTCATTGTTTATGTATAGCAAGATAGAAATTCAGTGACACATGTCCTTGGCGGCCTAGGGAGATAACACTACAGTTGGCATTAACAGTTAGAGGCTGGCAGTTGGGAGACTACCATGGTTAGGGTTCTGAGGAGGTGGCGTAGTTAGTTATGAAAATATGGTTAACCATGGGGAGACTTTGGGGGGTGGTAAAATGAAATGAAGTCATTGGTCCATGTGGCTTATTCTAGTGGCAAAATTTAGTTGACTATTTGATCTGCTGATTCACGAGATAGAAACGAGGGAGATCAAGTTTTGTTGTGTGATCTGATCCTTGTGATCAATGCCAACCACTCTTATATGAATGCTAAACTTAGTGAATGAAGGAGAATGCTGCACCAGCTCAGTTATCCATCTACTTGGCTAGAATGATTAATGACACCATTTCTATCAGGGCCCTATTTCCATGAAATATTAGGTTTCATTGGATCTAAATCTGTGCCCAGATTAGATTTTCTCAAGATCTTTATTAGGACTTAATGGTAGTGGTTGTGGAATAACTTCAAAGGAAAATATCTCAGTTATGTCTGAGCTATAAAGGCAATTTTTGTAGATTTTGTACTAGTCGACTCTTCCCTGACTTCTCTGATATTGCTCTACAATTTCATGTGTAAATTCCCTTTGCTTCTGAACTGTATGAAATTCTGCCTTATCTCCTTCATCCATTGATTTAAAGTAAAAAAATTATTTGCCTCTCATTGGTGTATTGTAGAGATCTGCAATCTTGCATGACTGTATCTCTTTTGGCCTATGAATGATATATAAGTGAATCCTCTATTTTCTTGTGTCATTCATTTGGGTTTTTTGATCTGCATTTGATTGTTGTTAGATTAAAGCAAGTCTGGATGTATATATTTCTTGGTGTCATGATGGTTCAATAGTGCATGTATGGGAAAAGATTGGTTTGAACACTCTATTTTGGTACATCACCTCCCTAGGTTAGAGTAGGTAGATTTTCTTTCATGCATTCCTTAGGTAAAAAATTTGGACAAGGGTGAAAACCTTTGTGACAACAGAAATCATTTCTGAGTTACTTTCTACCAAGCTAGGTCGGCTAACAAAGGATTTTCTTATTTTGGCATATTAAGCTTAATTGATTTATCAATTGATTCCAACTAAATAAGGTGATGAATATTAATTATTCTAAGTTGTATTTGAGCTGACTTGACAAAGTGGAAGATATAAGTATAAGGTCAGGTTTTGATTTCAAAGTATGAGTGTATGAAAAAGTATGAAGATGTTATTGAAAATTTAGTGATGAGAAGAGGAAGCGAATTTGAAGGATACGAATAATATCCTTATGGAGTAGCAAAGCTATATTCAATCAGGAAGGATCAAGTACAAGCTAGAATAAATATTTGTAATCAAAAAATTAGTTGCATTCAAATAAGGTCATCTCATTGTTATTCTCTAACCATTGTAGCAGTGATCTAAATCTCCTAATAGAGTTGGCTTAACAACCATTTACAAATCCTCTAACAAGGTGGTAGTTCTACTAAATTATCTAAAGACATCTAACACGTCCACTTGTAACATGGTGATTAAATCCTCTAACAAGGTGATGCAGGAGCATCCAGAGGTAGAAGGGCAAACCTGTGTCACCCAAAAAAAATGCACTTAGACTTAGTTTCTGTTTCATGTCTTTACATTTTTGGATACCCATTTGGGTCAAATAAAGGTTCCAACTCTCACAGTTCCACTATCAGTGCGTTTGAAAATCTTGAAAAAATAGGAGCATGCAATTTGGCCATCATTTTGGTGACCTAGAAGGTGTGAATTGACCAGATGAATGTAATTGTGATTTAGAGCATTCCAAAAAAAGAATCAGGTCAAAAGGCCCCACGGTTTGAAAGTTATTACAGTTTTTTGGGTTTTGGAGACCCCCTAAGAATGCTTCAAAGTCAAGTTAGGGGCATTAAATGACCTCAAAAAGGGCCAAAAAATGGGGGACAAGAAAAGCTTGTCCATAGGGCTATAGAGTGCTTTGAGAGCTTTTTGAAAATGTAAACGGTTCGTCAATCGGAGCTATGGTTCAAAAGTTATGCCTCTCGAAAGTTCGGTTACCATTTCTGGATTCTTCTAGAATTGCACCGACTTCCAATGCAGCTTTCAGAACCTTCTATTTGGTCAGTGGATGCCTACTAGCACTTTCTAGAATGTACTCCTAGTCCTTAACCCTCTGGGGTCTATTTAAGGAGATTTCTAGCATTGTAAAAGGTAGTTCGGAGTGGAGTTTGAGAGGAGGTGCTAAAAGGAGAAATATTCTCCAGATTTATGCTATTGTAAGCCCTTAGGGCATGTTCTGAAGTTTATTTTCTCTGTACTATTTGTACTAGCTTATTTTCTTAGTTAATATAATTTCCCTTTTCTGTTGTGTCCATTCTGTTCTTGGGTTGTGTCCCCATCACAAGGTCACACCTAATAGTGTGTTTTGTAACCTTTAATGGGGTTGATTCTATTAGGGCTCACTTCAAAAGAGTGAAAATAGTAACTAGTTACAATTGGTGCTTTTTTCTTTGGGTTTCCGCATTAAATCTTGGTGTCAAAAGTGTTCAAGTTATTTTATTTTATGTGTTTGCAACTAAGTTAAAGTAGTGGTAATCACATATAACATCTAAAGTTCATATGCAAAGCATTTACTGAGTTATAACATTTTGTATGTGTTTACTGAGCTTTAGTAGTATTCAGTTTTCAATTTGCATTTTTTTACTGACATGTAAGGAATATAGGATTTGTTTTAGTAGTAACTAATTCACCCCTCCCCCCATAGTTACTCCTCTTATATTTCCAACAACAATGAGTCGAATCCAAGCATAATTAAGGTCTAAAACAATGATTTATAATCTACAAATGAAGTTGTAAGTTGTTATCTGATCAAGCCTGACTGTTACTCTCTAACAATTGTATCAATCTAGGGTAAATCCTTTGGAGTAAGGTTGACCTAATAGTCATTTGTAAATCCTTTAACCATGTGACATTCCAAGTGAATGGTCTAAGGTCTTCTAACAAGGCTCACTCCTAATAGGGTGATTGAAATCGTTTAACATGGTCACATTTAATAGTGTGTATTGTAACCTTTAATAGGGTTGGCCTTTCACAAGGCATCACTTTAGAAGAGTGAAAAAAATAGCATGTTATTGGTGGATTTTCCCAAATTGAGTTTTCATGCAAATCATTGTGTCAAGTGTATTGATGATTTTTTTTTATGTTTCATGTTTACATTTCTGCAAGTTGATTTAATAGTAACCTACAAGTTTTAAGTGATTGCATAATCTTATGGATGCATGCATGATGAATAATGTTTTATGGTTTCACTAAGATGTGAAAAGTTTTATTTATACATCTAGACCTTGGATAACTGATTCAACCCCCCTCTAAATTATTCTAAAGTATTCCAATAATTGGTATTAGAGCCATCTACTTAAGAGGACTAGTTTGAAGGTACTAAAAGCATAAAGATCAAGATGTCAAAAAGAGAAGTACCCAAGCTCAATAGAGATAACTTTCCTAAATGGGAAATTTTGATGAAGCTAATCCTATTACCACTGAGCATGTTAATCCTGCACAATCCACCATTACCACTAAGCATGTTAATCCTATTCGTGGTCCAACTACTAAGGATATGAGAAAGAAGAAAGAACATAACTAGGTAATGCTGGAGATTGCCTCTGCCCTAAGCTATACTGAATTTGATGATATCAAAGGTCTTGGAAATGCAAAGAAAATGTGGAATTCCCTAACCAATATCTATGGAGGAGATGCAAATGTTCTATGAGCCAAAGTTGAAAGTCTTAGAGGTAAGTTTGATGATATGAGAACAGAAGAAGGTGAAAATATTGCTCAATATGTTGCAAGGATAAAAGAAGTTGTTAATGCAATAAGAGGAGCTAATGGAAAAATAGATGATGATACTTTGTCAAGCAAATTTTTAAGAACACTACTACCTATATATGTTATTAGAGTTTCTGTAATTCAAGAATTGAGATGTATGATAGGGAATGATCTATCACTTGAAGGTCTAGTAAGTAGACTCACTTCTTTTGAGCTATCTAACTTTGATAATTAAAAACTTGAAAGTATTTAATCTTCTTTCAAAGCTAATGTATCATTGAATGAAATTGATGAAAAGAATAAGAAGAAAAAGAAGAAGTATGTGTCTATTGATAGTGATGCAGATGAGGAGGATGTAGAACATTTTGAAGCACTACTGGACTAGAGATTCCACAAAGGTAAAGGTAAGTTCAAAGGTAAATTACCTATCATTTGTTTGAATTGCAATGAGGTTGGTCGTAGTGCTGCTAGATGTCCAGAAAAGAAAAATTATAGAGGTGGTGACAAATACTAGGGCAAAAGAGATGAAGACAACAAGGACTACAAAGACAAAGGAAAAATGTCATGTTACATTGCTGAAGAGGAAACTAGAGATGAATTTGATGAACATGATGATGAAGTGGTATATGTTGCAATGAAGGATGCATATGATGAAGATGAGGCCAATGCACTTGTGACTTGTGTGAACAAGAATGATAGATGGATCAATGACAGTGGGTGTTCACATCACATGACTAGAGATAGAAGTAAGTTCATTATCCTAAATTATTATGATGAAAATAGTGTAAGATTTTGTAATGATGCAACATGTTTGATAAAAGGAAAAGGTTCTATCAAGCTCACATATAAGATTTTATGTGACAATGCTTACTATGTTTAAGGACTTATCTATAATCTTTTGAGTGTTTCACAATAGAATAATTTAGGATGTAAGGTTGAGTTTGAAAACAAGATTTCTAAGATATTTGACACTGAGGGGAAACTGATTGGAAAGGGTGATTAAACTAGGATTAATTTATTCTGTCTTGATATAGAGGATGCTACTTGTCTTGTTGTAAAATTTGATGATGTGTGGTTGTGATACAAAAGGTTATGTCATGTCAATATTGATAAACTGGTCAGTATCAGTAACATGAGAAAAGTTACAGGTTTGCCTAAGTTGAAGAAGCCTAATAATATAATGTGCAAACAATTTGAGTTAGGAAAAATGAAAAAGTCAAGTTTTAAGAGTAAAGCTTATATCTCTAAAGGAATACTAGAGATTGTTCATACTGACTTATGTGGACCAATTGGTGTGCAAAGCTACAAAGGATACAACTACATTATGCTACTTGTTGATGATTATTCTAGGATGATGATAGTTATGTTTTTGAAATAGAAATTTGATGCTTTCCAAATGTTTAAATGGTACTCAGAAAGAGTTGAGAGGGAAATAGGAAAAATTTTGAAGTGTTTGAGATCTAACGGAGGAGGAGAATTCACATCAAATGAGTTTGAGATGTTCTGTAATGACAGAGGAATCAAAAGACATACATCTACCCCTAGAACCCCTCCACAAAATGGAATAGCTGAAAGAAGGAACATATCTATAATGAACTATGCTAGAACACTCATGATGGAGATGAATGTTGCTTTGAAATACTGGAGAGAAGTTGTAAGTGCAACTATCTATACCTTGACCCATGTACAAGTCAAGAAAGGTAGCCATTCAACACCTTTTGAACTATGGTATAAATACTCGCCCAATGTGAAATATTTTAAGTTATTTGGAAGCAAGTGTTATACTTTGAAAGACTTCAAGAATGGTAAAATAGATGCAAAAAGCGATGAAGGTATATTCCTAGGATATTCTACAAGAAGTAAAGCTTATAAGTGTTTAGATACTGACACTAACAAAGTTGTGGAAAGTGCAAATGTGAAGTTTGATGAATATATAGAAGTATATGAAGTTAAACCTATGAAAGAACCAAAAGAATACAAATAATTTGTATACTTTTATGAAGGAATGCCTACTAAAGAAGATGTTGCAAATCAAGCTACAAACTGATAACACGTTTCAGTGACTGTTGAGTCACATCCCATGAATGCTAAGTTGCATTAAGGAACTGAGCTACATTTAGATGTTGAGTTATAGAATGAAGTTGAAGCACATTCTAATTCTAACATTAGTGTACATGAAAGAGACATTGAACTACTTGAAAGAGATGTACATAGTGACTCTAAAGCTAAAAGACAAAATGAGGAAACTAGAGCTGAACCAAGATTGTCCAAATATGTCAAAAGACATCATCCTACTACACAAATCATTGGAGATAAAGATGCTAGACCAATGAAAAGAAACAAATTGAGAAATGATACATGTTTGTTGAGTATGAAGGAACCCAAATTAGTGAGAGATGCTTTAGAAGATGTTGACTGGAGTAAAGCCATGGAAGAAGAGACTGAACAAATTGAGAAAAACAAAACATGGACTCTAGTTCCTAGACTAGAAAACAAAAATGTGATTAACACTAAGTGGGTATTTAGAAACAAGCTAGGTGAAAATGGTGAAGTCACAAGGAATAAGGAAAGATTAGTTTGCAAGGGATATGCACAAGAGGAAGGAATTGATTATGGAGAGACATTTTCTCCTATTGCTAGGTTGGAAGGAGTAAGAACATTACTTTCTTATTCTGAATACAAAGGTTTCAAGGTTAATCAAATGGATGTTAAATCTACATTTCTGAATGATATACTAGAGGAAGAAGTTTACATAGAATAGCTAGAAGGATTTGTTGATGTTAACATTAAGAACATGGTATGTAGATTACACAGAGCTCTATATGGTTTGAAACAAGCACCCAAAGCATGGTATGAGAGGCTTAATAATTATCTTGTGAAGATTGAATTTGAAAGGACTAATGATAATAGAAATTCATATATGAAGACAAAGAAAGGAAAAGGTATTTTGTTATCTGAAATTTTTGTTGATGATATCATATTTGGAGGACAAGATGCTTTATGTAGAGATTTTGCAAATCAAATGAAGCAAGAATTTGAAATGTCTATGTTTGGAGAGATCAAATTCTTTGTGGGTTTTGAAGTATATCAGATGAGATATGGTATATACATTGCTCAGTCAAAGTATGTCAAGGAAATATTGAATTTTTTTGGAGTGGAGGATTCCAAACTAGTAGGTACACCTATGGTGATAGGACACAAGTTGTTAAAGAATGATGATTCAACTGAGGTTAATCAAACATATACATGTCAATGATTGACAAATTGTAATATGTAGTACATAGCAAACCTGACAGTGCATTATCTATAGGGATAGTTGCAAGATTCTCTACGAATCCTAGAGAGAATCTCTTGATCACTGTAAATAGAATAATGAGATATCTGAAAGGAACATAAGAGCTTGGTCTATACTACAAGAAAAATGAGAAATTTGAACTTAGAGCCTACACTAATGCTGATTGGGATGGAAACATTGATGACAGAAAGAGTACTAGTGGAGGAGCATTTTTCCTAGACAAGAGGCTAGTTACATGGACTAAAAAGAAACAAAAATACACTTCACAATCTACTACTAAAGCTGAATATGTTGCTACTATTGTAAATTGTACAAATAGTGTATAGATCAAATAGTTACTCAAAGGTATGAAGGAAGAGATCATAGAACCAGTAACACTTTATTGTGATAATATAAGTGCTATCAATATCTTAAAGAATCCTATGATGCACACAAATACTAAGCACATTACAATCAAGTAACATTACTTGAGAGAGTTAGTTCAAGATAAAGAGGTGAAGATGGAATATGTTAACACTAAAGAGAAAATTGCTGATATCTCCACAAATGCATTACCTAAGGATTCTCATGAGTATCTAAGAGGTAAATTAGGGGTGATACCCCTATCAAAGGCTATCTAAGTAATATGAGGAGTGCCCTACATCAAACATGCTAAATTTCATATGTTACAAATTGGTGCAATGGATCTTACTTTAGGATCTACCTAAAGTAATCAGAGAGTTGAAACTTCAAATCAGTCACAAGCAAGGTGATAGAGGGAGAAAATTGAAGAAACTAAAGAAGCTTATATCTACATGTTAAGATGACAAGTTTTTGGCATTGTTGTCAAAGAGGGAGAGATTCAATGATTAGAGGGAGAAAGGAAAGATAATTGGAGAGATTTACTAATCTTAGAGGTAGATAATTTCTGAAGGAGATAGTCACTAATCAGGAGAACAAAGAGAGAGAAATCCTAACATCTTCCTAGTAAGAGGGAGATACAAGAAGAAATTCAAAAGGAGTTATAAGGAAGATTTTTGTAACCTATTTAGAAGAAGGAAGTTATTGATAGAGGGAGATATTTCAATACAAGGATTTATTTTCTTTTTGGTATTTTGATTGATCTTACTATTTTAACCTAGTCAATTCGGTTGAACAAGGTGTTTGCCATTTGGTTGATTAGTTTGGTTTGCCATCAATGCCAAAGAGGGAGATTGTTGAGAATAGATTGAAAATAATAAAAAGAGGGAGATTGTTGAGAACATACAAGTATGATCAATATGTTTCAATCATTTTTTTGTCAGTGATATCAAATCTGCTATTTACTAGTAAGACAACTGCTTATATGATTTAAGTACTATCACTTATTTGATTTATGAAGATGATTTGATCAAAAGATGTAACAATAGCACCTAGAGTAAAGGTTGAGTTATGATTGTGTAAAGGAGTACAAGAATTAATTAAGACAATGATAACATGATGCATTGATAATCTACTTAAGGTTACAAAGGCTGGTTACATTGAAAAAGTTTAGAAGAATAAGTTACACAAAGCTTGTCTATCAAGCTTGACCAAGTGGATAGTAGGTGCCGAGTAAAGTCAGTGCAAGCTAAGCATAAAATTAGTTGGAGCCGAGTAAAACTTCATTCTAGTGTATGCCAAGTAGAATAGTGGATGTTGAGTAAAGTTTACTTGATGCCAAGCACTAGTAAACTTTAGTTCGTGCTGAGTAATTTCACAGAGGATGCCGAGCAACATAGTATGTGTCAAGCATAAGAACCCTAATAATGCTAAGTTGCTGTATTATTTAAAAGATCATGAATTCAATGGATCTAACTAACAAATTTATTTTTTTGGATTACATGAACTAGGTGGAAGATAAGATTGATGAGTTGGAGGAACAAAATTTAAGGTAAACCATATTTAGGAAAATTTAAAGAGGATTCAAGGAGAAGTTTCTAGAAGAGATATGGAATGTGGGGTAGATTCATTCTATCCTACCTAATCTATTAATACCCTAAATTTGACAATGGATAATGAGCGAAAAAAATCTTAATTTTCTATTTATGGGAATGGTTGGTCATGAAGCAAGGTTGTCATGTATAAGAACCTAAGGAAGTCAAGGAGACAAGGGGTTTTTCTTCATCAAGTGACTTAAGAGAAGAATCTGTAACGGCATGTTAAGAAAGCAGGCTTAAAAATATGAATGCTTGAAGGGTGAACAAGCTACCAGAGATGCAATGAGTCAAATCCAAGAAGAATGAAGGACCAAAATAGTGATTTGTAATCTGCAAATGAAGTTGTAAGTTATTATTAGATTAAGACTTACTATTACTCTCTAACAATTGTATCATTCTAGGGTAAGTCCTTTGGATTAAGGTTGACCTAATAGTCATTTGTAAATCCTTTAACTGGGTGACATTCCAAGTGAATGGTCTAAATTCCTCTAACAAGGGTCACTCCTAATAGGATGATTGAAATCCTTTAATAGGGTCAAATTTAAAAGTGTTTATTGTAACCATTAATAGGGTTGGCCTTTCATAGGGCATCACTTTAGAAGAGTGAAAAGAGTAGCATGTTACTAGTGGTTTTTCCCAAATTGGGTTTCCATGTAAATCATTGTGTCAAGTGTGTTGATGAATCTGTTATGTTTCATGTTTACATTTTTGCAAGTTGATTTGATAGTAACATACAAGTTTTAAGTGATTACATAAGCTTATGGATAAATACATGATGAAAAACGTTTTATGGGTTCACTAAGATGTGAAAAGTTTTATTTATACATATGGACCTTGGATAACTGATTCACTCCCCCCCCTAGTTATTCTAAATTATTCAACCACAAAACATGTCATCTTTGAAAATATGTCAACCAACACAAATATCAAATCATGCCCTTGTTGTGTCCTTGGTAAGTCAAGAAAAAAATCTATACTAACATACTCTCACAACTTCTTAGTACAAATTGTGGTTGATACAACCCTGTATTCTACTTCACTCCTTTTTCCATCTAGCATACTTTGCAACTCTTTACAAAATTCTTGACATCTTTCTATAGCTATGACTAGTAATAATTCTCAGCAACCAAAGAAATGGTTTAATATCTACCAAAACGTCCAACCCATCCTCCACTATGCATCTCCTTGATAAGATTCCCTCTCATAGAGATTCTTGGAATGCAAAAAGCACATCCTTTGAACAAAATTTCATCCCAGATTATGAAATCCAACCACTTCTTCCTATTAAGTATAACATGTTCTATACAAGCTTTCTAAACTTAACCAAAATTAGTATCCTCTTGATACAAATTCTTGAATTCCTTGAACCCAACCACCTCAATCTGTATCTCTGTAAGAAAAAAATTGTCTTCTACTAAGAGCATATGTAACTATGTAACTCTGTTAGATTTCCCACTCTCATGTTTCAAAACAAATTTATAACTCTAAAAAAACTCAAACCACTTAAAATGCCTCTGGTTTAATTTTCCTTGACTATTTAAATATTGTAAAGCTTGATGATCAATATGCAAAACAAACTCCTTAGGAAGAAGATAGTGTCTCCACTTCTTCAATGTTTGAACTATAGCATAAAATTCTTGATCATAAATTGAATACTTCCTTTTCATAGTAACCAACTGTTCATTGAAATAAGCAACAAGTATACCTTCTTGTCTCAAAACAACTCCTATTTTAGTACCAATACCATCATAGTCTACTTGAAACACCTTATTAAAATATAGAAGTGCTAAAATACATTGGTCTATAACTTTTTATTTCAGTAGATTAAAGCTCTTATTTTCTCCTATAGTCCACTTAAATTCTTTCATATTCCCTCTCATTGTTTTAGTCAAAGGTCCAAAAATTTTGCTAAAACCTCTACATCCCATGAAATATCTTACCTTAGTCACACTGCTTGGAGTAGACCATTCAAGGATAGCCTTCACTTTATTAGGGTCCATTTTTAGACCTTCCACTAAAACTAGAAATCTTAGGTTCACTAACTCCTTCACAAAGTTATACTTCAAATTTATCAGCAATTTTTCTTCCCTCAACATATCAAAAACCTTACAAATGTGCATCAAATGCTCCTCCAATATCTTACTAGAGATCATAATATTATGTAGGTAAATAATGACACACTTACCCACAAACTCTTTTAGTACTTCATTAATGAGAAGCATGAAAGTGCTCAGTGCATTGGTTAACCCAAAAGGCATGACTAATCACTCATACAACCCTTCCCTTGTCCCAAAGGTAGTCTTTCACTCATATCCTTATCTAATGTGAATCTAATGGTAACCACTCTTTAGATCTATCTTTGTAAAATAAAAAACTCTAGTCAAATAATCCATGATATCATCTATCCATAGCAATGGAAATATGTACTTGATTGTGATCTTGTTGATAGCTTGAGAATATATATACATCCTCCATTCTCCATTCTTCTTTGGTTCTAATACTACTGGTACAACACATTGACTTAGACTCCCTTGAATCAAACCCTTATGCAATAACTCATAAACATATATGTTCAACTCTTCACTTTCTACTAGTGTCATTTATTGAGTTGCCTTGTTTGGAAAAATAGCTCTTGGAATCAAGTCCATTTGATGACTAATCTTCCTTGCTAGTGGGAATCCATCTAGTATACTATCGGATATAATATATAAAAAATCTTCCAACAAATCTACAACTTTACCATATTTACTTCTTCTTTACCTATCAAATACATTATTTACTTCTTCTTTACCATATTTTGGAATTACAACAAAACACATATGTTCATGCCTCATACCCTCTAGGAACTTCTTTCTATTAGAGTGTAGGTATTTGTACACCCATCATGTACTCAAACTCCCATGGCTTACCTAGAAATATATGACATATGTCCATAAGTATGATATCAGAACACACCTCATCCTAGTAGCTTCCAATCTTGAACTTCACTAGGCACTACTCATTGACCATGACCTTGTGGTCATCCTACACCTATGAAATACAATATGGACATAGATGTTTATGTCTCTTAATCTTTAACTTTGTGACTAGATTTTATGAAAACCAAATCAAATCCATAAAGCCCTCAAATACCTGCATGTAGAAAACTTGTCGCAGAGAAGAAAAAGACAAGAGGCAAGGGTTTGCTCCGAAAACATGAAAATTGTAATCTCAAATAAAGAAAAGATTAAGAATTACAAAGAGATCAATCCTTATAAAAGGAGATCAAAACCCAAAAGGGTAACCTAAAAGGTAAAAGCTATTTAATAGTTACTAATTAATTATTAAATAAAGAAAGAAAAAAATGCATAAAGTGAAATCTTAAGAAGGTGGAAAAGGTAACTTAATTAATGAAATTAAATTTACCTTTTTCTCTAACACCCCTCCTTAATATGAGCAACAATGTAGCTACAAAAAATGTAGAAAGAGCAAGGAAAGTACATTGCAATGTTGAAAGCAAACTTGGTTCTTGAAAACAAGGCTCGACGAGATATCCAATCACAACAAAATCTCTATGAAATGGAGAAATAGAGAAAACTTAGTGGGAAAAACTCTACTCCAAAAAGAGATATTTGAAATCCTAGTGAAGGATGATATAAGCCTCCAACTAGAGGAATTGTTCCAGAAGATAGGAACCATTGACACATGTAGAAGCTGCAAACTTTGTCAAAAAGAAACCATTGATATGTAGAACTTCCTCTAAAATAGAATCTGACCAGGTAGAAAAGACTATAATTTGCATTGAATAAGGAGGCAAACAAAGGCAAACAACTAAACTTGAAAATATAGATGGCATGAAACACCAAAGCTTGAAGAGCTGATCAATCAAACAAAAGAAGCATGAGAAATAATAGAAGAATGCCCCCTCATGTAGACAAGGGTGAGGTAATAGGTAACTAAGAAAGTGGGCCAAAAAAAATTGCACATCAAGGAACCACAATCAAGATGCACGAAAGAGTACATAAGTGTGTACTGAGGTGATCAATCTTAGACATGTCATGACGCTAATGTCATGGAAGGGACCCTCACTAGACAAAGGAAGATGACAAAAAAAGCCAAACATCAACCCCCCCCATGGAATTTTATTAGAGTAGTGCATGTACAATAGGGTACAAGACATAATGAATCCAAAGAATATAATAATCTGCATGAGTGTCCTTACATGACACTACTTGAATCAGAAGGAAAACAAAGGCAAACAACTAAAAAAAAATACAGATGCAATATGGAACTTTATCTTAGTGTGTTTGCAAGAATGCATATAAATGATATCAACAATGATAAAAAAGGGAAAAGATCTGATACAATAGATAGTACAACTCAAAAGAAGAGATCCCATGTCATGGAAATGATCCCTAGATCTAAAACACCCAAGATATCCATCATAGTGCAATAGAAAGAGCATGGAGTAGAAGCTAGAAAAAATTAGTGTTTTTGAAAAGAGGACGGAACCAGCTCTCCAAAAATATAATGTTTTTGAAAAATGAGGATGGGATGCTCAAGATATGCCCTTTAGAGTAAAAAATTAAACATCTGGCTTTGACTACCCAAAAAGTCAACCAAACTGCATCAAAATCAAAACACTCCTACACCATTATCATCATCTCAGAACCAAAATTTTGGCACTTCTTTCATCTCAAAAAAAGACCTCTGTATGCTCAAGGTATAGCCAAAAAAAAACACTAGGTTAAAAAAGGAGCTAAAGGGCATGTAGGAGTTCTGATGTCATGTTGACATTAGTATTTTACTATCTTCAAAATGATGTCCAACCAGACATCACAACAAAAAAATACTACAACATGGTAGTGCCATGTGATACCCATGTGGCAATGGGCTAGAAAAAGTAACATGGCACCTGACACATGTCAGGTGCAAACATGGCACTAGTGCCACATGGCAAGTGCTGGGGTAGCCACATGTGGAAGGAGGAGGCCAGGTGGGTGTAGAGGTGGTAGGTACCAACAGAGTGATAGTGGAGGTTCTGATGGCCATATCGGTAGTCTGACAGTGGTAGTAGCAACGGAAGTAGTGTCTGGCATTGGCAGAGACTTTCAATGATAACGTCCAATAGTGGTGCCTAGAAACAAAAAGACACAACTGTGAAACTCTGTCGGTCACTAGAGAAGGATGTAGCACTCGGTAAAGGTGTTGTTAGTACTAGAAAATGGCTACAATGTTGGAAAATGATGATGTGGCCATTTAATTTTAAATTTTATTTTTTTTTGTGAAAAATCTCCTTGGATTGTGTGCAGGAGGCCATATAGCCTTTTGAGAAATTTTTTTTGCCTTCCGGATTAACTTTGTCCAAAATGGACAAACCTTATATTGAAACAGGTGTTTTGACACCTTCTAGATCCATCTATGAGGTCTATTTGGCCTCAAGTTTCTTTGAAAAATAGTGACCCCCTATTTTCTCAGGAAATACCCAAAAAAAATCTAGATCTGATCCATCAAACCCTCACTCTCTCTTTTTCTCCAAATACTAAACAAGCTATAACAGATCTAGCTTTGATACCATGAAGGATTTGAGCAAATATGCAAATCAAATCCATGAAGCCCTCAAATACCTGCATGTAGAAAAATTTTCATAGAGAAGAAAAAGACAAGAAGAGGCAAGTGTTTGCTCTAAAAACATGGAAATTGTATTCTTAGATAAAGAAAAGATTAAGAACTACAAAGAGATCAATCCTTATAAAAGGAGATTGAAACTCGAAAAGGGTAACCTAATAAGTTACAAAGGGTAATGTAAAAGTTAAAAGTTATTTAATAATTACTAATTAATTATTAAATAGAGAAAGCAAAAAATGCATAAAGTGAAATCTTAAGAAGGGAGAAAAGGTAATTTAATTAATAAAATAAAATAAAACATTTTCTCTAACAATTACTACCACCATCAATGATCATATCAACAATTATCTTCACATTTGCACCTTGTACAAAAAAAGCTCTTCATTTTATTGGTTTCATTCTCATCACTCATCATGACTCTTCTATTAATTAGGAATTTACATCTTTTAGTATCTTTAGAATGTGACAATTTGGCATGTTCATCAACATGCGTGACTTTGGCTTGAGCTTTAGTTCTCCTATCAATCCTTCCTTGGCACTAAGGATATTCACATTTCCTATGCCCTTCTTCTCCATAGTGAAAAGATGTTCCACGAAAACCTCCTCTACCAAATCTTTTCCCTCTTCCTCTTCCTCCATGATCTCTATTATTATGGTCATGGATACATTTTGAATTATTTCCTCTCTAGTTATATCTACTACTTCTTGCCTCATCCTTCTTCTTTTGATCATCATTTTGGCCTCCATAAGACTATCTGGCAGATCTTCCACCATGACATCTACCACTACTCTTGCTATCAAACTTTTTGTTCAAATTTCCTCAAATCTTAGGGAAAATTGGTATGCCTCCTCAATATTGGTAATTTGAACAAGACTTAGCTCCTCTTGAATGGTTGGCCTCAACCCATTAAGGTAATGAGAAACTTTCTCCTGGTTAGCTTGTACATGGTCCATTTGGATGAGAACTTGATAAAACTCTTTTGTCTACTCCTGAATAGATCTTCCTAACTGATTCAACCATTGCATTTTCTTTAATAGATCAAGCTCATAATCCATGATAATTAATTGTAGCTTCAATTGATCTATCATCTAATCTCATATGGTGATTTTATCTTTCCCTCTTCTATTTCACTCCAATTGAATCTCCTTCCACTAGATCTTTACCCTTAAGTTTAGCCTCTGCAAACTTGACCCCATCATGATCCTCAATATCTTTATACTTAAAATATTCTTATAATTAATTGATCCAATCAATCAATTGCTCTGAGTTAAGATTTCCAAAAAATGTGGGAACCTCAAACTTTGATCTTTTTCCAAGCTTGGAATTGGCCCTAAAAGGCTTTTCTTCTTTCGGGTCAACAAATTCTTCTTCTTCCTAATCAATGTGTCCTTCTCCTTCTCTTTCATCCTAACTCTCATCTCTTACAAAAAGCTTCATCCCTCTACACATATGTTCTTGCAACTCTTGCATTTTCCTCTAGAGGGCTCTAACCTCAAGTATAACACCTTTGGCACCACACTTTCTTTGTGGAGGCATTTTTGTGCTACTATTAAAAACCTAGTGGAAACTGCCTCACAATTGGTGATCTATCTATATGCTTAACCTAAATCATCATCATGGTACAAATTGTCTCACAGTTGACGATGTGTTTACACCTTAGGAACTCCCACTCTGATATCACTTGATAGCAGGTGTTGCCCTTAGCACCACAACACAAAAAAAAAAAAAAGAACCAACACAATTTGAGAGAAAAAAAAATGGGATTCTTACTAATATTGTAAATGTAGAATTCAAAATTACAATATGCAAACCCAAATGGGTGCCTACTTTACAATAATTTGTAAGAGAGATCTGTGACTATCAGCCCTCGATAACCTACACGCCTTCCTTATATAGGCATTATTTACATCTTGAGAAGGTTCTAGGCACTAAGCCCTAACCCTTAAGGCTAACCAACCTCATATTATATTATTTTATTACATAGAATCAGTTAAAGACAAATTGTAAATTACATTTTCGAATGCGTCCACTTCTAGAGACCATAACTAGTAAAGCGTTGACCTGATGGGCTATTATAACCCCATTCGAGGATCCTCAACTAAAGTTATACATTGGATGATTGCACAAGAATTTATTAGTTAAGGTTTGGCCTTGTTTCAGAGCTATTTGGGCCTTTATCAGTCAACTTAAATTTGGATAGCTAAAATTCATATCGAAAATCTGTAATAACAACACTAATACATATGATATGACAATGGAACTTATCTAGTAGGATAATATATCTATGATGAACCTCCACATATGAGATTAGAAAAATCTAAGTAGATAATACCAACTTACTAAAATTAGCAAGACCCCACAAATAACAACTCTACATATGAATAAATCTTATTGAAAGCACAAAATTGGAAAACTAGAAATAGAAATATTTTTGAGTGTTGCAAGATTGCTATTACACCTAGGATACTCCTGCATCAACATAATGTGACACAATTGGAATTCAGATTTTTAGTTCAACCATCCTTGTTATTTATGGAGAATTTTCTTTGCTATCAATTAGGGCATTTATTATTTCAAAATGAAAAATGTCATTGAATCAATTTCTACAAAGGTATTTTTGAGAAATTTTGGCAAATTTTATGTAGAGTAAGCTAACATTTATCTTCAATCTTAACATAATCATATTTACTTTGATGGAATAGACACTAGTCCCCTTCAAATTGATTCTTAATCACAACATTTTTCAAATTTATTTTGTTTTTCATTTTAGCCTTATTTCTATAAAGGAGTCACTTTATTTTTTTGGAAAAGATTTATTTTTATTTTTAATTGAAAATAGGTTTGGCTTAGTTATTAATATAATAAATATTAGTGATTATAAATTTTATATTTTAAGTGATTGGTGTTTTCAAATGGGTTAAGTGGTCTCCATGAATTACTTCTATCTACATAAAATTTATATTGCAACTAAAAAGGACTATTTATTTGGGGATTGAAAATGAAATCATTTAAACACCTTTGGATAGACAAGGGAAATAGTAGTTGTTTTTTAATGTTTTATGATAGTTAACCACATCAAAGAACAAGTTTAAAACATTTATAGAAGGAAGGAAGCTCCCAAGAGTGGAGATCTTGTATTAGTTCTCAATATTTTAAATTTTAGTGAGTAACTTGTAGGTATTAAAAATTTAGACTAAAATCTCTCCTAGGTGAAGCTGTATTTGGTTGAGTGTAGAAAGGGTGTTTAAAAAGTATGAGCTAGGGAAGTTAAAAATATAGAAAATTTTAAGGCTTGACATATCAACTTTATTTTAGATTTATGGTGGAAGTTAAGACAACTATATTTTCCACAACAAGCCAAACTGTAATATCATTTTAAGGTCAAATTATATGATTGCATTAGCGTACAAATTTAGATCACACTTATAGGAGAGAAGAGACAAAGAGGAGTAGGCTCCAATACTAGGATATTAATTGAGCACATTCATGGAAGATAAAGTGGCATGCCAATAGTTATTCTTGAACAACTAATATCAGACATTTTATTTTTAACTTTGAGAGACACTTCAATTGCATTCCTAATTGAAAAGACATGTCTTTTAAGTCTCAAACATAAAAATGTGTTAGTACACTTAGAGTCACTATTCTTGCAATTGTATTTAATTGGACTTATGTATTTGTAGTCTCAACCATAGAACTAGAATATTTCCCACGTAAAACACTACCAACTATCTAAGTCATCAAAATATAATAGAAAACATAATTGTTAAATTTTAATGTTACAAATATTGAAAATTTTAAGGCTTGGCATCTCAACATTATTTAAGTTTAATGGTGTAAGTTAAGACAACTATATATTCCACAAAAATTCAAATTACAATATCATTGTAATGCCAAATTATGTGATCAAATTATTGTTGTGCAAATTGAGGTTGCATTAATTTGTAGGGGAGAAGAGACAAAGAGGAGCGGGGTCCAATACTAAGGGATAATAATTGGGCACATTGGTGGAGCTCAAAAAGTTTTAAGTCAATGCTTACAACCAAAAAATATTCTAGTCAATTTTAATTAAAAAGAGATAGAATCAACTTTGAATAAATATTTTTTACAAATTGCCATGTCAATACTTATCCCCAAAAAAAATTATTAGATTTTAATTAAAAGAGAGAGAATCAAATAAAGACTTTGGATCAATATATTTCAATACTTATGGTGGAAGTTAAGACAATTATATTATGCACAAGAAGTCAAATTGTACTAATAAACTAGCAATCACACTTTAATGTGCAATGGGTACGCCATCGAATTACAAAAAGTTCTTTAAGTACTTATTGCTTTGTTCATAATCCCTCTCATCCTCTTTATATATCCTTAACTCTCTATCAATATATCTCATCATTTATATCTCTTTCTATGTATCTATGTAGATCATGTACTAAATTTACCTCTATCTTTTCCTCTCATCCTCCCACTCTATATTCATCTCTATCGTTATCTTCCTCTCCCCCTTCCATATCTTGACAATACATCTCTCTCTCTCTCTCTCTCTCTCTCTCTCTCTCTCTCTCTCTCTCCATAACCCCCTTCCTATAACTTAAAATATCTACATTTCCATATTTCTTCCTCTGTCTCTACATCTTTATCTATTCCTTACTGATATTTCTAATGTTTGATTTTTCTATATTTGGAAAGAGAAATGCCAAAAATTTCACTGTAAATTTGTGGGCTTAACATGACATTATGAAGTTCCTACTAAGCTAAGGTGCATCACATGGTGGTCTATGTGAGTTCATGTTGTTCATTAAAAAGGTGCAACTAAAAATTTGTGTGCATATCATCACTATGATTTAAGTAACAAGTTTTCATATTTTATTTAACCAATCATATGTTCACAAAGTAAATTTTATAAATATATATTTTAGATTAAATGATCCTTAAAAGTCATTACAATAGTAAATTGACAAATTGAAC
The DNA here is from genome assembly GCA_028749045.1 of Cupressus sempervirens. Lineage (NCBI taxonomy): Eukaryota > Viridiplantae > Streptophyta > Pinopsida > Cupressales > Cupressaceae > Cupressus > Cupressus sempervirens. Next base: position 196,751,345 of record CM053784.1, on the reverse strand, counting down.
GCAATAACAAAAATGAATGTAGTCCTATATAGTTACTAAATGGAAATTTTTTATTAGAAAAACCTTGATTATTAATAGATTGGTAATCTCCTCTCTCTCAACATAACATTTAACTATATATCTGCACCAATCTTTCATCCCCTCAAAGTATCCTCTCCCTTCTCTCATCTTATACATTCAAATGATTTTATAATAATAATTCAATACTCTATCAACCTAATTAAAATAAATTCGTAAACTTAAGAAAAATAACCAAATTAACAAAGTTAAGGAAAATTCATTAAAATAAAATAAAATAACTAAAGATAACTACCTAACTAAAACAAAGAAATATAATTAATTATTTGAAAATCCAAGTTTAAGCAGCTAGACCCCTTTAAACATTCAAAACAAAACTCTCATCTAGGAACTATCTTAGATTAATTCTTAACTAAATATAACCATTCCTTCATTAAATGTTAAATTCCTCAAAATTGATGTCATTTATTCCCTCATATTAAAGTATAGGATGGGCTGAAAAGAAAAGAAATGTAAATACATACATTCAAATCATTAACAAAACATAACATTCAATAATTCCCTTATAGAAAACCAAATATATAAACCTTTTCATAGAAATGTAACATAGCAAAGATAAAAGATATAGTTAAAACTTATAGGCACTATTCATGAAAGGTATGAAAAAACATCAAGATTAAAAAAATACTTAGCTAAAAAACAAACAAATCAAACACATAAGATTATATATATAAGTATATGCATATGAGATTCCCGATATGAGAAACTCTTGTTGAAGCCCTTGTATTAGATTTTGAGAAACTATTGTTGACATGGCATATGAAATATAATAGAAATCCAAAATAAATCCTTACAATTGTACTACTATATCTTTTTACATGTCTCTCCATAGCTTAGTATCTTCATACATATGATTTTCTTTGCGTGAAAGATGGTCATATATAACCTATAATTTTCTATAGATTTTATGGAAATTTACTTCAAAAGCTTAATATTATAATTCTAAATCATAATCAAATTAAATGTATGACACATGCAACTCACTTGGCATATTGAAATGTTGTTAGCATGAAATGTGTTCTCAAATATAATCGAACATCAATATTGTACAATTTTCATCAAACTATTGGATTATCATGTGTCAATCATACTCCATAATCCATAAACTACAACTCACAAATTACATTCCTAAGATTTGTAAGCATGACTCAAAAATCAAATGTGACCCAAAATTGATGTATTAAATGACCTCACATTCCTAAACAATAAGAGATCATATTGTTTCTCATTGAATATAATTACAGATATATTCTAAAATCTATTTTATCCATACATCATATGCATTGATGAACATAAGGGAAGAAACAATAAAATGCCTTCCACTTTCCATTTTAGAAAATAACAACTATATTCTGTTCACCTTGTCTCAAGTCATTAAGCCATCCATCCCATCTATAGACACCCACAAACAATACCAGACATTTTTATCACAAGTGACTTAATTTTAGAGTGAATCCTTCATATCTTGAAAAATATTACATACAACATGGGATGGTATGACATATAAAGAGTGCAGAAAAAAGACATATGCTTGTCATTTAAAAGTAGTTCCTACCACAAATATTTGAATTGTTGAAGCAGAAAACTTCTATCTTTAGCACCATATGTAATGCCCCACCAAGAGATCCAAAGAATTAACCTAAAATTTCACTAAGTTTGGTAGCATTTTTTTTTTAACAATGAAAGTAAATCCATCCACATCATTCACATGATAGCGAAAGCAATAGCAACAATTCAAATGAAAGTAAACATGACATACATCACAGTTTACATTCTTTATGGATCCCGTAATGTTGAATTACATCTAAATCAACTAATATTAATGAATCCATCTAATACTACATCTACATAAATTAACAATGAAAAGTCCAATGTCCTTAAATTACATTTATGATTGCTCAATCATCCACTATACATGCTACAGGGTATGAAAGGATTAAAAGAATATAAATAAACTAAATCATCATACTAACTCTAATCCATGATGAAATAACATAAATGAAACCACATATCATACAAGATGCATCATCATAGGAGATAACCATAAATTAAAAACATAACTAACTAAGTGCACAGTTCCTCCCAACCGTAAATAGCATCATTAGACCATCATGGATCCTAGCCATCCCTCCATGCATAACATCCCAAGTCACTAAAGAGATCATTGGTATGATCATAGTAGGAATGTCACTCCTAAAACATCGTACATCATATGCAGAAAGATATCTAAAACACAAAATAAAGCATAAGATAACATCATCTAACATATGCAAATCATAAAAGCAAGGATACATGTCCACCATCATAATCCACAAACAGAATGAAAATAGATGCCAACAAAGAATGCATCAGCCATGGTGTCTTCGACGGATCTCAAATGATAAGAGCAATAAGCACTACCACCCGACTGCATGGAACCTAAATGGTCCACTCCCACCACGCTAAGGAGATAATCTCACGTACCAAATAGGTTATCACAACCACATAGAATAAATACTCTCTAAGTCCAGGAATCCTAAAAGTATACTAACTCAAAGGTTTCAATCAAAAAATTGACATCTAATCCCAGAGGCACACAAAGACATGTAGGAAACCTACTCTGTAAGCAGGCAAGTGTCATCACATATATCATGTAAAAGTTACCCTGGTAGTTAGATTAGGACTCCATGGGTCTTTACTAATCCTTATGCGGCCACTAGTATCCTCTCATAATGACAAGGTATACTATGGAATCCAAGGTCGCAACCAAGCTCTCTCTCTACTCCCATCCTAGTCTATACTAGCACTCAAGGCATGGGTGAGAAAAAAAGAATTATCTTATTAGGTTCATTTAATCCCCATTTAGTGTAAATGTTATCACTTATTAATGAAACTTATAATGAGTTACCCTGGTTGCCACTTAGGGCCTCAGCCCCCATTGCAAGCCACTTCCCGACACTACAAGTAGATAACCTACCCTAAGCTCATGGAATCATAAATCACCCCAGTCCTATACAAGTGACTAGAAATAAATACCAAAAGATAATCCACAACAAGAATCATCAAATATCCACAATAAAAGCATCAAATCTCCATGAGCATCTAAAAAGCATCCATAGATAATCATGACCACAACAGTTCTCTATTGGAAACTGAGGGTATCACTGATAATCAAAATATATCTCAAATCATATTGATCGAAGACTCCAAAATGGTTGAGTCAAAACATGTCACAACATGACATCAGCAAGAAATAAATCAACATTTTAGTCCCATCATGGTGACTGGAAAGTAATCCAAGGATAACTGATCGATGACTCAAAAATGATTAGCTCAAATGTCTCATACACATACATCTCAGCTTCACACATGAAGACTGATGAGCAATAACAATTAGTAAATACAACATCTCATAGAGAATTCCATCACATAACCATCAAAAGACATCATCATGACATCACAATGATAACCCTCGAGCCTTTGGTAGACATCCTATAATTGGTCAGCACTAGTCAACCCAAAACTCAAAACAAGAAGCATAGAGAAAACACAATGCAAACACATGTTTTGGTTTGCTAAAATTTCATAGTTGAATTGAGTATGGAGGTTTCAGTTTCTGTTTGCAAGTATACTTCAAGTATATAAGATTAATCATTTGACCTACAAGTCAACCCATTTGTTCCCTCGATAACATTATCCTTCCATTATTTAAAATTACATTCTAAGAATAACTGAAGGATAAATATTAACTCATTATATCATTTGACACTTAATAAAATCATTCACTTTATTTTGCTAAGATCAATGTTACTAATTGAATAACTCTTCCTTATCATTAATTCAACTTCTCCAAACAAAACCAAAGGATCATATTCTTTTAAATTATAAGGAAGCCAGTTACTAGTCTTCGAATAAGAAGATTATAACTTTATTAAAATGACCAATTTAATCAATCAATTAACATAGGTACACAAGCCATGACTTTTATCATTGTAATAATACTTAATTAAAACTTAATTAAATATTACTAAAATTTAAGTCTCTTGATTAATTCATT
>CM053784.1:196664731-196742231 GCA_028749045.1 Cupressus sempervirens | reverse complement strand
AAAACAACCTTCAATGGGTTACCTAGGCAACCTCTCTAGGGCTCTGGCCTACCCTAAGCTCAGTAAAAGCAAGAAGATCTCAAAAGACCATATACCATACATCAATTCTTAAACAAACAACTGACAATTACTGAAAATCACTAATCATAATCACAAATTCCATCAATACGATCATCCTCATAGGACTAAACTCAAAATCAAGTACACATAAACCAAATCCATGTCACAACATGACATCACCAAAACAAATAATTTAATCACCTCACTTCTATACAAGCAACTAGGGAGTAATCACAGAATGATTGACCATTCACCTTAGTTCTACACAAGAGATATTGGAAAGCAATAACAACCATATGAACAAATTCCTCATAGAATACACATGACACATCACCATGGTTGGGTATAAAATATCATATACAAAATATCATCATGACATCATAGAACAAACCCCCAAGCTTTTGGTAAACATCTTGACTAGTCAAAGCTAAGTCAACCCTGAAACCTAACATTAGTAAATCACACATCATAAAGAGTATATAAAAAAGTCATCTTCATAATTTATTAGTTTTTGAAAACACACAACAGTTCAATTTTCACTTATAGATTTTCAAGTTCTCACTCTCATTTTCAAGTATTACAGTTCATAATGTTTTCAATCTTAATTAGGGTTTCAATTTCCATTTCTCTAGTTTCCAAATTCACTATGGTTTTCTAGTTCACTATAATTCCATACAATTCAACAATTCATATAAATTTGTTTAAACATTGTTCCATAGTTGAAATCATTATCAAAACATAAGAGTTCAGATTTTCATTTCTAAGTTTTTGACTTTATAAAGTTTATAAATTTCCCCAATAATATAACCCATTTCCACTTTTAAATTAGATCACTCAATTACCACTAATTTATAAAAATAACAATGCCTCTATTAAATATTATAAAATATTATAAATATTAATTATTAAATTGTTAACAATAATAATTATCGATTTATTAATAAAATAAAATTATTATCAATAAACATAATTACTAATTAATAATATAATAAAAATTGATTCAAATTCATTAAATAACATTTAATATTAATTTCATTGATAACTAATAATTATTAAACAATATTATTTATCATTTTATAATCATTAACTTTAAATATTTAATAAATTATAAACATTTAATATGATTACAAACATATTAAATTTATTAATAAAAACCAAATTTAATAAATTCAATTAAATTAATATTTTAAACAAAAAATTAAAAAATTGAAAAAAACCAAGTGTGTTTTAAGGCTTGCTGGCCTGTCATTCATGATGGCTCCCTCAAGCAGCTCTACAGTGACCGCAATAGGCACAATAGATTGTTGTCTGCCCACATGGTAGGTAAGGCAATGGGTGGGGGTGGGGGGTGGGGGTTTGGTGGCCCTACCCCCAATTACAATTTTTTTAATATAAATTTTGTTAAAATAAAAAAAAATAGCCCCCCCACTAGTATATATATATACATATATATATACACACACACACACACATACATATATATACATACATGCATATATATATATATATATATATATATATATATATATATATATACACACACACACACACACACACACACACACACACACACACACACACATACATGCATACATACATGCACATATATATATATGTATGTATGTATATATATATATATGTATGTATGTATGTATGTATATATATATACATACATATATATATATATATATACATATATACATACATACATATATATATATACATACATACATACATACATACATATATATATATATATATACATACATACATACATAGATATATACATACATATATATATATATATACATACATATATATATATATATATATATATACATACATATATATATATATATATATATATATATATATATATATATATATATATATAATAATAATAATAATAAAAAAAAAAAAAAAAACTATGAACAATAATATGATAGGGAAATCCAAATAAACCAATTGAATTTACATTCTAAATTTTGATTTTTAAATAAAAAATCCAACTAATTAAGATTTACAAGCATGAGGTTTTTCCGAAATTTCCAATCCTCAAACATAGATAACTTTGAAATGAAAATAAACTTAGATTCATGCAACAAGGTTTCATTAAAGAAATCAAAGAAATCAACAATTATCCAAGAATGGACCTATCTAGACATGAAGCAAACATCACTACTAAATTTGAACTCTATTTTCAACCAATTTTGGTCGAAATTTCCACCCAGGTTGGTCAAAATTTCAACCAAGATGTTCATCAAAGTTTTTCTCATCGAAATTTTGACCAAAACATTTGTCAAATTTTTTTAATTTTTGGTGGTCCTAATTTGTCAATGTTGGTCAAAATTTTGACCAATCCATTGATCAATTTATTTTTGATTGGTCAAAATTTTGACTAATCCATTCATCAATTTTTTTTTTGATTGGTGGAAATTTCAACCAATGCTTGGTAGAAAACTAATAGGCATTGGTCAAAATTTCCACCAATGTTTGGTCAATTTTTTTTAGCATTTGGAAATTTTCACCAATGGTTTGTCAAATTTTTTTTTAGTTGGTGAAAATTTCGACCAATGCTTGGTAGAAAACCAATGAGCATTGGTCAAAATTTCCACCAATGTTTGGTCAATTTTTTTTTAATGCTGTATCAAGCAATTACTTCTTATCCAAGCCATTTAATTTGCAACCTTTTAAATCTCTGCAAAGATAAAGTTGGAGTAGAAATTTTTTTCTTTTCAAAGGTTTCCTCTAATTGTAAAGCATCCATTCTATTATTTGTTCAACAAACAAGACATATCTATATCAACAGATAATGGGATGGACGCTTTATAATTAGAGGATGCCTTTGAGAAGAAAAATTATCCTACTCCAACTTTACCTTTGTAGAGATTTAAAAGGTTGCAAATTAAATGGCTTGGATAAGAAACAATTGCTTGATACAACATGAAACAAATGGACATTTATGCATAGGGCACCATCAACTATGTGAGTGATGCTGATGCAACCAACATTTTTGGGGTCAAAGCCACCAATTAATATAAGGTTTCTAATCTCTACAAGGTTGACATTGTGGTTGTAAGGGTTGTGGAGAGGGCACTTCTTCATTGTCTACTTCATTATTTATTAACTTGCACGATAGACTGGCAGTCTTCATCTTTGTTGTGGGCTCTTATCCCCTATGTGAGTGCTGATGTAGAAGCCGAAGCAAAAAATAAGTGAAAGCATGTTGAATAAGGAAATATTTGAATTATTTTTGATGGCATGTTTCAGAACTATATTTCTTAGTTAAGAGCATACATTTGCACACTAGATGCTGTAGAGCACACATGCTATGGAAACATCATTGGCCTTGACATAAGGTTGTCAGCACTATGGACATGGAAGAAAGTTGGAGTTTAAGCTTCCAAGTATATGAACATGCGTACTTGAGGTACAAAGTGCAAAAACTACCTACAACATTGGTAGGCATCACTTGTGCACATGGTCAATATGCATAATAACCTATACATATGTTAGGGTATCTAAATACAAGTGATATTTAAATCTGCTTAATGAACCATCTATGTTGGAGGTGTGAAAATGCATTGGCAATGGAAAATCTATAGTGTAGAATGAGAAATGAAATAATGCTGCTTGGTACAAACCTTGTTATACTTTTTTACTCTTTTGGTAAGGAAACTCAAAGGCATTAAGGATAACTATCATGTGCCCGTGGAATAATAATGTGATTTATGGAACAACAGATAAGCTACAAATTCTAATTGCATAAGGATAGCCATTAAGATTTAGTGAGTTGATTTGAAGTGATCATTAGAGTAGGTTCTTTGGTAACAGGTTTGTAATAGTAAATAATCCCTCCTAGCAAAATAGATCTGTGGTGTCATAACTCAAATCTTAATCATTACATACCCCTGTTGATTGGATAGCTTCGTATGGTACGTTTAACATTTAATGCCATTTTAATCTTAGTGTCAACTACAATTGGAGGGAAGTCATACAGAATTTATGTAAAATCCTAGAATTTTTCACTCTTGTTAACCATTTTGATCACTTGAAGACACATTTCTCTTAGTCATTTCATGGCTCAAGTGTATCTTGTACATCGTCCACATTTTCTATGTGTTTTTTAGATGCCTTTTTATATTTGTCACTTATGCTTTTCTGAACAATCAGAGGAATAAAATTAATCTATATTAGTGAGTTTGGTTGTTGATTTGCATAGGTTCTATATATAAATCAATGGAGATTTCATGAGAAAGAACCATGTCTAGATCCCCAAATGACATATAAACATACAATATTATCTAATATTTTGCATCCTTCTATGAATTTGGCATAGATAAAAGGCAAAGCAAAGTGCAACACCTTGACATATTTGAAGATGTCAATACCACAAAATAGTGGTTATGAAGGGAATTAGTTTACCAATTTTTTTTTGAAGGTTTGGTGATCTTTGGCAATTGATATGCACATGATAAGACCAGTTATTCTTAACAATCCCTTAAACACATTTGTAGATGCATCTCAAATTGTCGTAGTGATTAACTGCTTGAGGAGATGGAAGCTAACTTATTTTTAAAAAGAAAAATAGAGGTGTCTATTACAAAGCCATTGGTTTTCCTACATTCCTATTGCCATTGGTAGAATTTTGTTAAATTGATTGTAACTAGTCACAATAAATTTAAAAAAAAAAATCTAAAGAGATTGTCATTCAAAATAAAACTATTTACTTACCAACTTTCCATCAATTGTCTGAACTTTAACTTGTTGACCTTTAATCTCCAGAACTTCTCCATCAATCCAGGTCACTTCATAATCTTAATTTGATAAATCTTAATAGGAAAAATATCTTATGAGGGCAATAGTGAGAAAATGCAATAAGTGCATACAGAAAAAACTCATTCGATTAATGAGAAAACTAGAAACAACTTTAAGCCCTTGTTTGTTTCCTTTAAGAACATTATTCAGATAGCATAATTGAACCTCATCTTCCAGTTTTTTGATAAGGAAAAGTAGAAAAAGCAACCATTAGTAAAACCTTTTGATTCACAAGTAGGCATAATATCTTAGAAACCAATTTCTAATAGTAACTCATAATGAAAATGTTAATTCAATCCATATCACAGGAATCAGTTTCAATCCAAACTATGATCAACAAGGAAAAAAATAAAAAAGGTGGCTATCTTACTATTGTAAGGTGCACATATGATGGCTACTATCTATTGTGTGACTATCATTAAGAAAATGCAAATTTGGTAGACATATCCCACTTTCCTTGTCTTCATTTTTAAACCAAATGGGTTATTATTTCTGCATATACTTTCCAACTTTATTCAAAGATTCCAGGTGTAAATGAATAAAACATCTAATATGTGGCAAATTTATTTGAAATTTGATCCAATGCTATGTAAAATGGAAGCCGTCAAAGCTAAGTTACACTTATGTTCAATCACCTGCAGTTCTTTCTCGAATTAGAGAAGTGGGAAGAAAATAGTCATATTGATTCTTCATATATGAATATCTATTGCTTAAATCAAAATGGAATAAAATCCCTTTCAGTATAGTCTCTCCTATTTAAAATACATAATTGATCAGTCATGCAGATCGCTTCTCTTTGTATATATTTATAGAAATTCCATTAATTTTTATTTATATTTTTTGTAAATTTAATACCATGACTGACGTATTTGAGAATACTCTAGATTCAATTATTTCAATAACCAGGGAAACTATTTTGTGTTCAATACAAGTTTGTGTGGTTTTCTACATTTATGTTTCTCCCTATAGTTTGGGTGAAGTTTATAGCTCAACATATTCATTGTTGTTATCCTAAATATGTGATCCTTATTGCAATAGTGTTTTCCATGAAATTGTAATTTTATTGGTACTTTATACTTAAATAGTTATACATTGCTGCACATGGATCTCATGAACTACTCTTCATCTTATGCACAATTTGAATTTTTATGCAAATAGACTAATAGTTTCTTATGGGAGAATTTTTGGGCAACATTTTTATATGTAGTGACCTTTTATGTTCTAGACATAGGATCATGTCAACTAATTGCTTGATACTAGCATTAGGATACCTATGCAATCAAGAGCTTTGAGTGTGGAATTTCTACCTAGAATGATGGTGCTTTTGATTGCGAAATTGTGCCAGTATGTCTGAAGTTTGAATGGGATAACTTTTAGCCATAATTTCAAACCTTCAGTTATAGCAATCAGTATATTTCCATATTGTTTATTCATGTTAATCTTCTTGAACCTGATGTGTAGGTCGAGGTGTCAGGAAGAAGGGGAAAGCCATCTACAATTGTTGGCAAAGATGAAGGCTTAGGGAAGGTTAGGCTTCTTAAGATATTTAGTTTGTTAAGGGATTGATTATGGAAATGACTTACCAAGCAACATAATGTTGATCAAATTACATCTAAATTAATTAATTTTTTCTTTGTATTCTAAATTTCTTTGGTGCCAGTTTGACTTAGCAAAGCTAAGGAAACTTAGACCAGCATTTAAAGAAGCATATTGAGAACCTAAATAGTCATATTGTGTCCAGTTGTGCTAGGATATGCTCAAAAAACATGCTGAGTTGTTGGTCAAGTAGGAGTTAAGCTGATAGTCAATTTGGGTCCCCAGCTTTAGGAAAATTCAATAACTGAGGAGATTATGAATCAAGAGACTCAAAACACTGAGTGATAGAAGGTGAGCCCATACAATTCTATGTCTAGGGATATACAAATTGATACTAATTGTACCTGATAGAGCTCTCAAAAGATGTAAAATGTATAATTTCCATTACAGATAAATCTTGACTTTTTTTTATAGGAAACCTGGAAAATATCTCTTTATGTAATGGAAATATTTAGTTACAGAAACAATTCAAGAAATAAAAGCAGTTTAAATTAAAGAAAAATACTTGAAATAGATACTTGCAACTACTACAAGAGACAAAAATTGTAACATTGTATTTATTGTTAGAATAAAGAGCACTGTTTATTACCAAAAACATTGATTTAAGCAGTAGATACTATAATAGCTGTAGTTGTACCAAAAATAGGTAGATAACAAATATTAAGGAAAAGTTTCAATCAATTGGTTAAATAAGCTCACTGATGGTTCCACTTTCCCCACTTGTAATGGGTTTATTCTAGTTTTTTGAGACATGGGTCTGCATTATCTATCTCATTCTATACAACATCCTAATAAGCTTTGTTAAATGTGCTAGAAGAGGCCTCTAAGAAACTGATCTTCAAAATAAATAGAATGAAATTGAGGAACAAAGGTAGGTGGAATGGCCATGGTGATTACTAGGACTAGTACCTAGAGTTTGGGGAATGAGAGATGAAAAATACTCAAAGTAGCATGGTTGGTGATTTATATGTCAAAATAAGCAAAGACATATAAACTGAGATGGACTACATTTGTTAGAAAGGACCAACTATTGGATTAAAGACATTTCTTTTGTAACCCAATGATTTATTTAGGTTTAACGAAATTTCATTCCTTAGTATGGTATGGAGCAAGGGATAGAATATGCAACATATTCAGTCACCAGTGATCTCTACAAATAAGCTAGAGAATCAAGAAGCAACTAAAAGCTTAGATAAGGAGGGGAAAACATTTAGAAAAATACCTACACTTTGTACCCTACATACCTTTTAATCTCCTTGAGCACAATTGATACAATTCTAATTACCATCAAATTTAAATTGATTGAGGTTCATCAAAGAATGCATTTTGGGGAAATTATAGAAGAATACTAATAAGTATACATGTTGCAGAAATTCATGAAAAGATTAAAAAGGTAACACAACTTAAATAATATTTGAAATTTACTGACTTGGCGATTAACACCACAATCAAGCTTGAGTTCAAATGTAGCCATGACAAATTCCCTACCATACTTGGTAGCAAACATTTGTTGCACTTTTTTTAATTCTAGCAAATTTGAACATCAAGGAGTAGCAAAACACAAACTAGATATAGATTCTTGGAAGCCTAATGGGCATTCTCTAAAAGCACACATATATCATTAGTAAAATAAGGTATTCTTGAACTACCCAAAAGTAGAACAAGATACATTTGATTAAAATAAATAAATTGAATGATTTATTTTTAATTCTTTTGGTTTACAATTGTGTCAAGTTTTTGAATCAATGTTTTAGATCACATTTTGTGATCCATTAGTAGGATAACACAGTAAGATCATAGAGTGTGATCCAAAATGTTGATTCAAAAACTTAAGACACAATTGTAAACCAAAAGCATTAAAAATAAATCAAATGGATTGTGGAAAAATGATGTTCTTAATAATTGAATGATTTAGTATCAAGGGTGTGTACTTCAATCCTCTTTGAAAGATACACCATCAATGGTCATACCACAAAGGATCTCACCTAGTGAAATGCTTAAAAGCTAGTGGAACATGAAATGGAGCTTACTAAATTAGGTCCAAGCCTTAAGGAATTCTTTCTTAGCATGGAGATCCCACTGTATGATTGTCTAATAAGATGTGTATGAAATAACCAGAATAAGAGGATAAAGGACCTATTAGAAGAAACTGAAAGGAGAGATTTAGCTCCAACCTAGTAACATTGATTTTACATTTTGTAAGCCATAAAAATAATTGAGTAGACGAAAAGAAAAGTTAAATGGACTTATTGAAACTTAACCAAATCTTAAATAAAACCCATTTGTAAAGCAACTAGAGAGGTCAATTTACATTGTCTTTTAATAACTTAAAAAAATTATATTTTTTATTTGATAGTGTTTGAAGACTCTTTAAAGGAATGATACAACATTGATAGGCATAATATTATACTCTATGATATTTCTATCAAGATTCAACTGTATAGTTTTGAATCAGGCTTATTGACCCATTTTTTGTGAGTAGTTCACATTAAATCATCTCTTGTGAGAATCATTGGCCCATGTAAGATTCATTTCATCTAGATGATGATCCTTGGAGTGAAGCATCAAACATTTTCAAGCCAACCATCCCAATGCTACTCTGAGAGGTCAATTTACATTGTCTTTAATTATGTGACTAAAAAAATTACATTTTTTATTTGACTGTGTTTGAAGACTCTTTAAAGGAACAATATAATAGGACAAACATAATATGATAATCTATGATATTTCTATCAGGATTCAATTGTATAATTTTGATTCAAACTCATTGACCCATGTTTCACTAGTTCACATGAACCCATCTCTTATGAGAATCAGTGGCCCACTTAATGTTCATTGCATCTAGATGATGATCCTTGGATTGAAGCATTCGAGCTTTTTAGGTCAACCATCCCAATGCTACTTTGAATCAAGTGTGCTTAAATATTTTTATGGGAGTAACTTTACCAAGCTCAGCATGAAAAGAGCTAGTGGAAGATGGGAATTGAAAATGGAAACAAGAAAAGATTTGTCCCACAAGATGGCTCTTGAAAATTGTGACTAAAAATTGGAGCAAAAACCTTTTCCTTTGATAAAGACAAAATGAATAGGATGGAAGCTCATGAATTCTAAAATTGACATGAGGAAGAGGAAAGGATATGTGATTATTGTTTTCTAACTAGCATGCAATGAAAGCAAAGGTGAAAGGGTGGAAAGGGAAACACGTTAAAGGAGCATTTGAATGGTGAGATGGAAGATCTTGAAAGCTCAAAAATGAGGTAGGATGTCTTCATTTCAAGTCATCAAATGAGAGATTTTGAATTTTAGAGGATGCTTAAGGAATATCACTATAAGATAAAATCCAACAAGTGTAAAGACTCAATAAAAGAACAAACTAGCTAGAGACAAAAGGTACAATTGAATACATACAATAGAAGAAGACTCAGTGGTACCAAAAAAGGAATCAAAAGTATGTGAATGAACAAAGGGCTATTGGTTTAAAGAATAATTTTGACAGCTGAGTGTCAATACACTTAACCATTTTTTACTATACATGCGGAGCAAAGAGTAGTTGCCGAGTAATATCAAGTGCCGAGTGATATCAAGTGCCGAGTTATTCAAGTGCTGAGTGATATCAAGTGCTAAGTGATATCAACTGCTGAGTTATTCAAGTGCCGAGTAATAGAAGGCGCTGAGTGATATAGTTTTGTTTAGGTGCTGAGCTATCTAGGAAACATCATGTGCCGAGCATCAGTAATGCTTCAGGAGCCAAGTAACTCAAGATATCAACATAAGAGTTTGTAATTGCACAAACTATGATGTAAACCATTTTTGTAGCTGACATAAGGTAAATCTTGAAAGATCTATAGATAAGAATGAATCTTTTACATTTCCTATGCAATCTGCATGCAACCAATTGGAAAATTGGAAAGGCATGCAACCAATCAGCAAAAAGGGAAGTATTGAGCAGGAAATTGAGATTCAATGAGGATCGTAGATCCATATCTAACCCTAAGTCTTCAAAGTCTTTTTAAGGAAGACAAAAGATTCACTGTAATGATGATGAGAGATAGAGAATAGTGTTAAGGGAAAAACATAATGGAATTTAGTGAAAGAAGACATAGAGAGTAAGAGCAGCAATTCAATATTTAGTTGATTAGAACAAAGCAAAGGAGACAAACAAAAATCAGATCTCAGAGGATCAAAATCAGAGAGAGAGAGACAGAAAAAGTGCCTACATTCAACAATCAAGGATTGCAAACTATCAGGTTTATAATACCTAATACTCTCTTACCATTGTATTAGAAAGGAAATCCTATGTAGATAGGTTGGCTTAACAGCTATTTGTAGATCCTTATCAAAAGGTGATTAAATCCTTTAACAGGGTGACGCTTCATGTTAACTTTTTGTAAATCCTTTAACCAGGTCACTATTGACATAGTGTAAAGCCTTTAACATGGTAGACCATCAGAAGTGGTTGAACAATATTACTGCAGTGAATTTTTGTGGGTATCATCCCCACCCCAATTTTACCTTCTTATTTTTGGAGGGTTTCTGGGTTACCAAATTCCAGTGTTATCTATTGTTGATGCATGTCTTAGTTTCATATTTTCATGATGTATTTACATGCATGCAATTTACTTTCAAATAAAAATTTTATTGGATAAAGTGTAATACTTCTAATTCACCCCTCCTCTCATTAGTATTCTTTCCATATTTGAATATTCCAACAATTGGTATCAGAGCGGATTAGGTTCTCACAAGAAAAATCCTAACAGATTGGAGGAAAAGATCTAAAGATAGAAGTTTTCAAACTTGGAAAGATCAATTAAAATCAGGTGATAGATGTGCAACTTGCTCTGCATAAATTGGAGGAATCTAGAGATAAGTTGAGAAACTCATTGAAAAGAAAG
Organism: Cupressus sempervirens; assembly: GCA_028749045.1. Classification (NCBI taxonomy): domain Eukaryota; kingdom Viridiplantae; phylum Streptophyta; class Pinopsida; order Cupressales; family Cupressaceae; genus Cupressus; species Cupressus sempervirens. The sequence goes on along the minus strand of CM053784.1, from coordinate 196,730,865 downwards.
AAGGATTTAGCCATAGCCAAAAATGAGATAAACTACAAGGAGATTGATACCACAAATATATTTTCCAATGGAGATACTAAAGAATTTGATGTAGCAATTGCAAAATTGATGGAGAAAAACAAAGTTCAAACAGATGAGATAAGATCTCTCAAGATGGAACATGAATCACAGGCCATAATGTTATGTGAAATCACTGAACAAAAGAAAAGAGCAGTTGAAGATAAAGTCATGATGGAAAATGACAAAAGGAATCTTGCAAACAGACTTGAAGAAAAATGTATTGAATTAACAAGGATCTCAAACATGTAGATAGATACACTTGCCCAAATGATGAACCTTCATCATGAACTTAATGTGAAAGACATTGAGATCTCTACATTAAGGATGCAAAATGAACAATTGCAGAATGAATTAAGAAGAGAAAAGGAAATTTTAGAAAGCTTCAACAAACCCAATGAATCCATCAAGTATTTTGAGCAATTACTGAAATCCCCAAGATCAACCCATGATACATCAGGACTTGGATACAATAGCACTGAAGTTGGAGAATCATCAAAGAGTGCTGAACAAAGAAGTGATAAAGGTAAGAATGTCAAACTTACACATCATTTTTGCAGAAAGAAAGGACATACATCTAATGTATGTAGAAGCAAGAATGCCCATTAGCATGATAAGACTAAGAATGCAAACTATTGTCATAAGTGCAAGAAGCAAGGTCATCAAGCATATGAATGTAGAACCAAGACCATTAAGACATCAAGATTTGAGGATCATTGTCATAATTGCAAGAAATATGGACATAGAGCTTTTGAATGTAGATCAAAGCCTATGTGGACATCAAATCAACCAATAAATACATCAAACCATGAATTTTTGGATTACAACACCAGGTATAGTTGTCACTATTGTAAAGAATATGGACATATACCCCAGAATTGTATAAGAACACATTTTAGGGGGAACTATAAAAGATGGTTGAGTCAAACCACATGTTTCAGTAGCTTAAAAAGTGGTCATGTCAGCAGGAATTGCCCAACAAGGTCAAAGGCACCAAGTTCTGAGTAAAACAATGGAAAGGCAAAGATAGATGTTGAACACATCAGAAGTGAGATGAATAAGACATGGAAGAAGAAAGATGAGTGCAACACATCAAATGCAGAGATCACTTCACCTAATGGGTCAAGTGATCACACTTCATCTAATTAAGTAAGAATGGGTGTATGTGGGATTGATAAACTAAGTAACATCATACATCAATCCCAAGACATAGAAGAACTCAAAAGAAGAAATCAACATAAACAAAGCTGCTAAGTCAAAATCAAGAATCTTGCAAAAATTGTCGAAGTTGTCTTCAAGTGCCGAGTTGCTAACAGTGATCGAGTTGATAGATGATGCCGAGCTGTGAAATATCAATGGGAGCCAAGTGAAGTGAAACACAATGAGTGCCGAGTCATGTCAAAATCCTTTAGGTGTTGAGTAGACAGTTGTCAGCACACGAAACATTAATTGCTCTATTTTGAAGAGTACATAGTTCGATTTTTGATCATTTCTTACTATTCAAACATGAAGCAAAGATGAGAAGAGTGCAAAATATCAAGGCCAGCTTAGAAGCCATTTGTAAAGATTTCCACAGTGATTCAGCATGAGTCTCATCAATTTGAGGTATTTTACTTAAGTGCTAGGCTATGTAGTGTTTATAAACTTGTTTAAACTGTAAACCCTAGTTTGGCAAACAATGGCATTTGGGTTTGGAACCACTAAGAGAAAAGAGAGTCATGAGATATAGTTGGTTAGTAATGAAGTTAAGCAACTAGAATTCAAGCCCATTCCAAAAGTTGCATATAAGAATGATCCCACAGGTGCATTATCAGTTATTCTTGATAAAGTTGTTATGGTCCAAGATGTTCATAGATGCTATAACTACAAAATTGGAGCCATAGGAGATTTAGAAATTCACAATGCATATGACAAGCTATGTGAGAACAAGATAATGAAAGATGAGTTCTCAATAGTCGAGAGAAAAGGATTGACCAAAACCCTAGAATTTTTGATTGTTTTTAAAGTTGAATGGGTACGCATAGTTTTGAGCAGAATACATGATGGAGCCTTTTGGTTAGAAACAGGACTAGTGAAATTCACCAAGAGAACTATTCATAGGGTTACTGGTATTCCAACCCTGGATCGGCCAAAGACCCTGCATAGTGACAAAAGGGAAGTAATAGAGAGAAACACAAGTGCTAAATGGAATAATAGGGGAATGACTATTGATACAATCATAGAACCCCTACTAGATTTTGCTGTGAGAATCATCTCACACAAATTCTATTAGTTAAGAAAGTTAAACAATGTGCCTTGTATAATAGTTGATGTTGCATACAAATTAATTAAAAATGATCATACCTATGATCTAGTAGAGCTCATGTTTCAACAGATTAATGAGAATCTGGGAGCTATAAGGAAGAGCAAGGGAGCTCAGTGCAAATTTGGATCAGTTTTGGTGTGCATGTTTTTCTATCTAATGAAAGAATTCCCTTCTATGGGTAAGGTGAGATGGAGTCTAGAAAAAACAATTGTTGAACAAATCAATGGATATATTGAACAGATGGGTGATAACTTTGATGCCCAAATGACTAGTTACTTTGAGGACTTCAAACAGTCCATGAAACAAAGAATGAGGATTCCAGTTTCATTGACTGACAAATATGAAAAAGACATTTGTTTTCTTGTAGATATTGATTATACCTATATACAAGCAGTCATACCTAGAGTAAGATGGCTTAGGCCACTAGGCTATGAACTCAACATTAATCAAGCCTCTGCCGCAATAACAACCCTCCTTGCAGAAGAAGTTGATAAGAATGCAAAAGCCTTTAAAACCTATGATTTTGTAAAATCAAGGGTAATAATAGATTAAAAAACTACCTCAACAGTAAAGAAGAAAGAAAAATTGGTAAGGTGAATCAAACGAAAATTTGGTGTTTTAGAAGAAGGAACAACATAAGAGAAAGAAGAAGACATTGAAGATGAGGGAGATGAACCACAAGGTCTGACTCAAGGGTTAGGAGAAGATAAAGAGGAAAGTGCTGAGGAAGAAGAAGCCGAGGAAGCACAAGTTGAAACCAAGGTCACAAAAAGAAAGGCCACAACTCCTCCTGCTCCTCAACCCAAGGGAAATAAAGTAGCTGCTCCAGCACCAAAGAGACCTACTACAAGGGCTGCAACACAAAAAGCCCAAGAGGAGGCAAGAGATAAGAAGAAAACTTCAAAGAAGATTGCTGCTGAGCCAAAGAAGAAAAGAAAATTTGTTGCCCAGCCTCAAACAGATGAGGAGAAGACTGAGTCAGAGGAAAACAACCAATTTAAAGTGGTAAGGCACAAACCTTAGACTACTATTGATAAATTATGTTCAAAGATCAAGAATGATGATTTGAAAGGTTTAAAGAACCTAACTTTTTCTAAGCTCACCAAAGAAGAACAAAATAAATTAGAGGAATCAGTGTATGCTATGATGGCTAAGTATAAGCACACACCTCTAGAATTAGATGAATCAATGCCTAAAGACTTGTAGAAAATTGTAGAGGATAAATGGCATTTTTGTTTACAAATGGAAAGGGAGATAAGGGAATCAAAATTAGCTAGATTTTTGCCTGATTTGAGTAAGGATCAAGTAACAAATGTAGTCAAGAGGCATAACAATAGATTCACTCCCAAACATAGAGCTTTTAGCATTTTACAAATTTAAGTTGAGGAGGTAGTTACAAAATCCACAAGATTGTGGAAGATAGTTTACAAGAAAATAGAAGATGTGTATAATGAATAATATAAGGCAGAGGCAAGTGTCAAGATAAAGGAGAAGAAGGCATCAGGAATCAAAGAAAAAGAAAAGAAACAAGCAGAGAAGAAGGTTGAAGAAGAAAAGGAAGCTGAAAAGGCACATACAAAGGAGAAAGAGGAAGAGACACTAGTACATTTGACTTGAATTTTTGACCAAAAATTTTGACCATCTGATAATTTGGGGTCAATTTGGTCGAATTGTGATGACTTTTGTTAAAGATGAGCTTGTGTTGGTCAAAATTTTGACCAACACGGGCTCACACTAAGCAAAAATTGAAAAAAGTTATGTTTGCCGCCCTAATCTTATTGTTATGCGACCCAAAAGACTCGTGCACTAAACCATTTTCTACCATTGTGATTTGTGGCCAGGAGTACGTGAGAAAAGGGTTTAATAGAATCAACACCAGTAGGGTTTGACATCTTGGGTTCTTTGGTGGTTGATTGTAGCAGAGGAGAGCTCGTGAATGCTTCAAAGTTGATCCATTGAAAGAGATTTCAGAAAGAAGGCAGCATGAAAGGATCAAATAACAGCTGGAAATGTTGAAGAGTCTCCTTCCCAGTGTTACAAATGCGAGTTGAAGTTTTGTTTTATAGATTGACATTTCTTGCCTTGTTTTGAATATATTGATATGCACCCTATACAATGTTTGCCTTTTTTTGGACTAGACATTTCTCATTTTCTTTGTTCCCTAACTTGAGTTTTCAAACTAGTGCTTATAACAACCTCCTAAGATATTCATAAATACCAGTAATCCAAAAGAAAGGCAAATAAATTTGATGAGTCAAAAAATAGAACACAAAACTATCAAGATCTAATCAATGGACACAAAAAGGCCCTCCAATAATAACCCTTAGATGAAATCCAAGGTATTACCCCTATCATTTCTAAACTCTAGACAATTCAAATTCCAAAATTCTCAAAAAGGATATCTATTATAACAAAGTTGAGTATCCCTATCTAATTTGCATCTACTATCCCCATGTATAATTACAAACTTATCCATACTTACAACATTCATTCTATACACATGTATGCATCTTACTAGATCAATTTAGATGAAGCTTAGAAAAAGTTTGCTTCAAAATAATAAAATCAACTACTAGAATAACCTACAAATCTATTAGTATGCAATTGAGCCAACTATGCTAGATAGTTTGAGGGTATCATGCCAACGTTAGGGTTCTTAGGGATTAGCAAAGGTGAACAAGTGATTAGAATATTGAACTTCATCAATAATAGAGTCTTCAACCCTGTAAATGCTCAAAGGGCCAATTGACAAAAAAAGGTTAATGGTTTCTATTATTGGTAGCCTTTGGAAGACATTACAAGAAAGAAAAATCAAATTCATGATGTTATGTAGATGTTTCACAAGATAAAATCTATACTGATGAACAATACACAAATTGTCTTGGCTTTATTTACATGAAGAAAACAATAGAGAAGTTTTCATTCTGCCAGGTATAATGTACAACATTATAGCATGCCAAAAAATAATGTGAAATGTCAATTTAATTAAAATCCTAAAAATCTCACAATAGAAAGAAATTACATTGAATAGGCTCATTAGAAGACCTTTCTATCCTACAAGGCAGGAAACATATATATCAAAGCCAAAGGTGATGGTTTCCATGGGTTTCTAGGTCTACACAAACCAGTCTTGAATTAGGCTTTTAATACCCCTTCAAATGGTTTGATCAATTCTTACCAAGGATATTGCATACTCCTTATACGTTCCCCTAACACAATCCAAATTAATTTCTTGAAGTTCAATACACTCCTGCAATGTCCAAGCACATTTCTCTGTCAACCACCTAGCCAGGTTGCTCTAGGGATCAACACACTCATTGCTTGTTATTTCAAGTTTGGCAGAGAAAAGTGAGGCAATCAAATATTACATTACATACTTGAAAGGAACATACCTCCTGATATGTGCACTTATAGCTCATTTCAGGTCATTGTAGAGCTGGCAGGCTAGAAGAAGCAGTCAGACTCTTAAACCAACTAATTCTAAATGGTTTAGCTCCAAAAAACTTTATGTATAATATCATTATTGCTGGACACTGTAGGGTTTCTTGCACAAGTGTTTCATTCAAACTATTTGATAATAGGGTAAAGAGTGGTCTTTTGTCTCATGTGATTACTTATACTACTCTTACAATGGGGTTATGCAAGGAAGGTAATATACAGGAGGCACATTTTCTTTTGAGGGAAATGTTTGGAGAAGGTTTGACTTGTGACAAAACTGTACATAGTGTATTGATTGATGAACATCTCAAGAATGGTAATGTAGAACAAACTTTTAAACTGTGGGCACAAATGGACAAGAAAGAAATTCCAACTGATGTTACTGCTTACACTCCTTTTATGAACGGGCTTTGCAAGATAAGCTACATAAAGCAAGCACATAGATTCCTTATGGAAATGGTAAATCGACACATTTTTCCTAACAATTTCACTTATAGCTCATTGATTGATGGACATTGCAAGGAAGGAAACTTATTCTCAGCTTTTGGGCTAGAAAAGGAAATGATTAAAAATTGCACTTGCACCTAATGTCATTATTTTTAATACTCTCATTAATGGATTTTGTAAACAAGAAATGATAAGTACAACAAATCAGCTTTGTACCCTCATGCCAAGCAATGGCTTGTCCCCTAATATTTTTACCTACAATATTTTAATTAATGCTCATTGTAAGGCAACTAATATGAAGTGAGCTTTGGATATCATGAACATGATATCATGTAGTGGTTGTGCTCCTGATGTTATTACCTACAATACTTTGATAAATGGTCTTTGCATTACAAAAATGACTTAGCTAGCTTTTAATCTCCTTGAGAGCATTGTTTCCACAGGATTTTCTCCAGACACATTCACTTTCAATACAATTTTGGATGGGCTCTGCAAGGATTCCCTTGGTCTAGTTGTTACTTTTTTAGAAAAACTTTTTAAAATGGGTTTTGTCCCAGATACGGTGTCCTATAGTACACTGCTTAATCATTTTTGTAGCCTTGGAATGCTGAATTAGGCTATGATGTGGCTGGGTAAACTTATGAAAATATTTTTTATTCACAATGTTGTTGCATATGAGATATTGGACAATGTTCACTTTGGTGAGAAATGGTCTACCAATAATCCAAAAAATGTCACTAGAGAAGGATATCTTTTGCATTGTGTAATGTAGTCAATGAGTAATAGATCAAAGAGGCAAGAAGGCACTCAAATTCCATTTATAAGTCTTAATGAGAATCTGGACAGTGTAATAAGCATAACTGATATTTACTCTAAGGCTATACAAGACAGATGATAAGGGGCATCAACATGTTTTAAAGGGTGACGATTGGGATGATTTGACTTGTAACAGGTTGATGGTAAGTATAGAAGTGGTCTCTTTTGCAAAGCAAAATTAGAGGTAGATGAATTCTTCAATAGTTGGTCAGCTGTAAAATAGAAAACATTAGAGCCCCATGAAAGAGTTAAAATTAATGATCAAACTTGCTCTTTGCTCACAGATTGAAGACACAAATATAATCTTGAACAGATGATGAAGCATAGTGCCAAAATTATGGGTAAGTCCTCTCAGTCTGTTGGTCAAAAGTTAAATTTTAGAGTCCAGACAAAACCTTGCCTTCCTTTAAGAAAGTTCTAATTTCAGCTCCATAATTTTATGCTTATTTTAGTGCACTATTCTATACAAAAATTTACGACAAAGATATACCAAATTAAATAATGTCAAAAAGTGTTAAGGTCAAGAAGAAAGTATCCCTTCTTAAACAATAGGCTGTTGGTAAATTTTTTCCTAAAACAAGAACACTTTTGTTTCCTCTGGAACCATAAGTTGAGCAATGCATAAAGGTGAGTTTAAAAAAATAATTCTTCATATCTTCTAAATCCATTAAGGTGGATAGTTGTGAAGGAATATTTATATGTTTCAGCATTACATGCATATGGGGCACTACTATTTCTTAGGTGATCAGATAACTTGATAATTCAAGTGAACCAATATTAAACCACATTTAGTAGAACATGCTTTAGAGTTATGTTAATCTATACTTATAGCACTGGAATGCCTATGTATTCCCACGAGATCATTGCAACATGTTTAACTCAGTGTTTTGATCAAATTTAAGAATTTTAATTATAATTTGTCTTCTTGATAGTTGTATAGCTTATAAACATATTAATTAAAATTATCAAATATTTGAGCATGTGTTAATTATTTCTAGAGTTGATCAATAGATGAGCACACTGAAGGTTTGATCAATAGTCCATAGAGACACACTTAAGATAAATAAGATTTGTGGCATGTCATTGTAATGGAGGATAGAATTTTGCTGCTCTATATAATCTGGCATATGATATGTACTACATCAATGTCCTTGTGGTGTAGCCCTATTTTATCTTCAATTGTCCAAAAGATAAGCAATGAATGGAGCCTACAGCTAAAGTTGGTGTTTGGAAATACAAAATATATTCTCACACCTAGGGATGGCTGGTAACAATAGCAAACTGCAACTCCTCCATTCCAATAAAAAATGACATAATTTATATAGAGTCTACTTTCATTTCCCATAATTCCATGCATTTTTAACCACAAGAAATGAATCTAGACTCCATTCTTTTGAAATTGCTTGGGTTTGTCCAGTGACCAGCAGAGTACAAAATAATAAGTATTAACCCAACAAAACTAATCAAGAATACACACAATTATGTACAAAATATCAAGACCACATACTCTAACTACTAAATGTAAAATAACTCAAATTTCAATCAATATAATTGTGGATGTTCACCATTGCATAGATGTACAGTCAAAATTGGTCGGCATTCAATTGCTTCTAGTTGAAAAACACAACATCCAACCATACAAACTAGTTTGGATGGGTTTAAATAGCCTTCCTAAACCTTCCCCAAACTGAATTCTGGGAGTGGGTGACTAATTGGTAAAATATTGAATCAAGTTACAAAAGTTTCAGATAAAGTTGTCAAACTTGCAACTTGACAACTTTTCAATTTCTTGACAACTTTTGGAAATGTTTGGTTCCTTTCAGCCTAGGTGTGTAGAACCTTACCAAATGGTTCCCCAATCTCACATGAGTCTAGACTCTATTCCAAGCCATTCTAGGCCTTGGATCATATACTATACTCCTAGAGACAATTGGACCCATTGACAACTTTTTACCTAGGGAATGCAACTTTACATCTTTTTCCACAACTTTTGAATTTTGACTTAGAAAACATGCCAAGATGCACTTGGATATCACTTTGAGATTTAATTTATCTATTATTAGATACCATGGCCCATCAAAGATCCAAACACAAAAAAATTTGAATAGGACCTTGACATGTCCTAGAGTGCTACTACACCATTCTCCCCAACAAAAGAAGTCCTCATGCGACTGTGGGAGAAATCAAGTTGAGATCTATTTCCTTCTTCTTGAAATCAGTCATTGGTATCCATGTAGCTTCAATATCTATCTTTCCCTTCCATTTGATCAGTTATTCCATGTAGACCTTATGCCTAGTCTTCTTTCCCAATCTAGAACTCAACACCTTCTTAGTCCATGGAACTGAATTAGTAATTTTTGACAATTTCTGAGCTACCACTTAAAGCTCCAAAGTTGAAAGAGAACACAATATCTTTTAAGAATGATTCTCATATTCAATTGGACTTCAGAGAACCCTCTAGCTCATGGAAATTATGTGGAATGAGCTTCCAAGAAGCATCAAGAGGTATCTAAAAATACACGACTCATGTTGCTCATATGATTACAGGATGAGTATCTCACACTTCCTAAATTTTAGAAGTCATATCCTCTATCTACATTTTAAGGGAAAAAGAAGATTTTCCTCATACTTCAAGAATGAATGCCAATTTTTGGCATAGAAGAGGTCATATATTACAGAAAATAAGGCCTAACACAAGGAACAACTCTTTTTTTTTCAACCAAAGACTTGCTAAGCCATACTCGTAAACATGTTTTATATCTGCAGATCATGGAGCTGCAAAACAAAATTAGTGTATTACTTAGCAAAGATCTTCCCATAGAAATTCATTTGTCAAAAAATACTTTTAAATACATTCAAAGATATAACTACCTCCTTTAAGCCCTTCGGGGAAGTTTCTCACAGTTCTAAAATTTGATCAGCTCTTCTTTCTCCAATACCTTAGTTAAAATTTTATCCACAAAATCAGGCCAAGAATAGGCATAAACATAGCACTAGTTAAGATTTCAACAAAACACGAGTTTATAGCTAAAGACTAAATAAGAAAATCCAATTAAATAAATCATATGGTCTTCTTGTCTTTTATATTTCTTTAGTCACTCAGGACGATTGAATGATTAATATAGACTGATTGAATTAATTGAAGAATTGATTGCAAGTCTGTTTGATTCCCAACTAATGTTTGATGAATGATAGAATGATTTCCTTTGATTTGAAAAATTGATTGTTAGTGAATGATGACTAAATGAATGTTGTAATTCATAAATTGAGGAGTGATGATTGTGTGTTGATTTAATGTCTTTGGAAGTGATGAATGGTAAATGATCATAAAAAAATTTCTTCTTTTATATATTATTCGTGGAAGTTTCAACACCTGTCATAAAAATTGAATCACCACTTTAAATTAATATGTTATTCCCCAACTTTACCTCCCTTGGATACCCTCCTCAAACAAAACCTCTTCTTTATATCTTACAATGTAAGAGTCACTTCTCTTCACCACATGTGCCCCTTGCATTGGTCACAGCCTTTCAAAATTACCACCCTTCAAATAAGGTCAAACTCTTCATCATTATTGACCAAATGAAGGTACTTCCTTACTATCTTCCCCTCCCTTCTTCCATTAATCCTTCCTTAATTCCTATGCTCCCTTTATGCATATCAGAACTATCTTATATCTTAGGCTAGAATTTACTATGGTTATCTTATGATTATCCAGTCTTCCATGCCTTCAAAAGAAGTCTTTCCCCCCTATTTATATCTAAATAAGCCTTTTAGACAATGGGAAATCATCTCTAGAGAAAGAGATAAAAAAAATTTCAAATTTAATGTCAGAATCTGTGTCTAATCTTGATGCATTTACAGATTCTGATCTTCAGGGAAAAGGGTGCTTGCAGTCAAGATTTTCATCTCTAGTAGATGATGTCTTTGAGTTTGACAAGGGAATGCCATTATCTTGATATTTACCAAAACATAATTTTCTTGTTGAATCTTCACCATCAAATCATCTAAGTGTTGTGTAGGGTATTCAGCAAGGAGGAAAGTATGGTCCATCAACTACATGGGATAGGAACTCTCAGTTGTCCTTAATTAATAATACTAGAAAAACTTCTATTGGAAGCTCACCTTTTAACACTAGGTTGATGTCTGAACCAAATCATAAGAATGTATGGCAGACTGGCTCAAGCCCCTTAGCTGGTGGACACAATTATGGAGTCAATAAATCCACACTCAACCCTGCAAGGATCCAATCTTTTAATAATTAAAGTTTATATAACTGGAAAACAAATTTTCTCTATAGTTTGGAGCAATGTACACCTCATTCAATTTTGGAAAAGAGTGATTTATGTCTAGTAACTTTTTAAAACCATAATATTTCAGTCAGGTTTTGGCTAGGCATTATTATGTTTCTAAGAGCTATAGTGGTGAGAAATAATCCTTGCTGACATAGTGATTTGCTGGGAAGTTGGGAAGAGGATAGAAGCAAAGGTGGGAATATGCATGTCAGTATAGATAGGCCTGACTATTTGAGGAAATCTATGGTAGTATTGGTTGAGGTCATATACAGGGATTACATTGTCAACTCTTCTATTTCTATCTATCTAGTTTCTCTTTTTCTTCCTTCTATAATTGCAATCCAACATAAATCAGCTTATTTTTATGAAAATCACGAGAAGATTCTCCTTTGATTTGAATCTTCTTTTTAGGCCATCACAAAGTAACTCCTACCAATTAGATCCATCAGAATTGGTGATATAGATCAGTCATTGAGATCTGATAGCTACAATCATTATGATTTGGTTAAGGTGTTGTCGTAGAAATACTTAGGAAGAGAAAACATCATTCATGTTTCACAATTGTCTACTAAAGATCCATAACATTGTTTAGTTCTTTGCCTGGACCTCATCATATTGTAATTTAAGGAACCATTAGTGTGAGCTTTAATCAATGTTGCTTCTCAAAGTTGTATTGTTCTTTGTCAATTTGGAGTTTACCCATGCATGGGTAATTTTCAGAAACGGATGTCTGTCCACTGTTCGGTTTAACTAAAGCACACAATCACTTTATGATTATTCATGAGGGCAAGCATCATTTTAAGAAGGCCCGCTGCATTGATTTTTGGAGTAATATGAGAATCTTAGAGAAGCTTGAGAAACAGAGATGTCAAGATATGAACATACATGAATAGACATGAACATATTGTGCCACACATCATCATACTGCACCTTTTAATCAACTTTGTCATGATACTATTATTACTGCGAGGCAGACTTAACTAGTAAATAGTAACATCCAACATTGTAGTTTGTAGAAATTATAAGTAATAAAGAAGCTCAAGGTAATTGAAATTGTAACCCAAAGTTTGCAAGAAAAACATGCCATCAGAAAACTAGCAAAAAGACAAGCTAGATAGCTAAAATTATTAAGATCAAAAAGACTAGAAGCAACTACAAGTAGGAGATGTAGAAGAGGCACCAAAAGCCTTAGCACTAAATATCACAGAAATGAAGTGCTACATCAAGATGACTGAACAACAAAAGGTAGTTATGCAGTATTTGATCTCTATTACTAAAAGTCTGTTTAACTTGCTTCGTGGGTACACAATGGAAGCTTCAACACCTTTGTAAATTGTGGATTTATAGTGATATTTACTATGCATTTTACTTTCCAAGAATTGTTCATTGATAAGTTCCAAAGATGGTAGTTTAATTTTACCATTTGGAAAATATCTTGATAGTGAGCAAAACAATCAAGGAACCACCATTTCATATGAAAGGCTTTGAAATAACAAAAAACAAAAATTCCTCTCATACAACATATAAAGTGAATATTATTTCACTATTTAAACACCCATGGAAAACATACATTTAAGGCAGTATATTTTAATGTTCTATTTAATATATTTATTCAAAATCATACATCAAAAGCATCAAAGTAGGTGAAGGCCTTGAAATTCCATTATAACAAGAAACACATCTAATCTTGAATAAGGGTTGATTGTTTGATATCCTCTAACAAAAATTGGATAGAACAACATTTATAAGAAATTATCATCAACTTAGACTTAGATTTTCACATTGGTCCCCACTCTTATGGTAGATGTCAAATGTATGTCTTATTGTAAGAGGAAGATCAAGGATCATTCCTCAAAATTTGTAGGTACAACAATTGTGAAGGATACACTAGCAAAACTGCACCCTTATTGACAAAGAGATTGGCTCAGTTGCTTCCTTGGTACAAGACTTAAAGTTTTATTTTGTGCCAAATAGATAAGCCTTACTTAGCACTCATCACAAACACTCAGCATTCATTACATATCATTCGAGATCAAATGGGTGTGTGGGATTATATGCACAATAAATAATAAAGGAGGGAATTGAACCCTCCCTGACGCTCGCACTTGTTGAGGTCCACTTCAGTAATGGCCCTTCCTGTGAAATTTCTATCTAACACTTTTCTAATGAGATAATGTGCTATGAGCTCTTCATATGTGGGATGGAACATGAATCCAAGAGGCAGTTGTGCATTACCCATATCATGACTATAAATAACTAAAGTTAAAAGCCTCTATTATTGAATTCTCTTCCCTATCACCCATATTCATTTCCTTTGCTATTCATGCTTCACACGAGAGTCTTTTTATATGATGATTTATTGTCAATCATGTCCATTTTCTATGAAACAATTCTTATTCTACAAATTTGAGATGCTAGAACTTTTGTGGATGTGCAGGCCATCAGAACATACTGTAGGGAGGATGACGAACTTAATCTCAACTGTCAGACTCAGGCAAGTGACGTTTTATTGTAGTATCTTAACATATGGTTGTTCAAATTTTGTATCTCCTAAATGATTTCCTTTTAGCGCATAAGTTACTATGCATAGTTTCCAAGTTTGGTTATTGTATCGGACATATTAATGAAGAAGCATATTAGTTACTGTCAGTGATTACGACAGTTTGATTAGTTATTGTTGATATTTTTTAGGCATTCTATAAAATAGTTCACATGCCTTCTGTATGATATGACATTTTGCATGCATCTTGCAGTGTCTCATCTGGCTAATGATGGATTACGGAGAGTGATCTAAAATGATGACGCTAAAAAACATCACAATCAAATCCAAAATGAACTTGCATTACAAATGGACTGTGGAAATATGATATTGTTGATTTTGCATGCATGCTAGAACTTTTGTGGATGTGCAGGCCATCAGAACATACTGTAGGGAGGATGACGAACTTAATCTCAACTGTCAGACTCAGGCAAGTGATGTTTTATTGTAGTATCTTAACATATGGTTGTTCAAATTTTGTATCTCCTAAATGATTTCCTTTTAGCGCATAAGTTACTATGCATAGTTGCCAAGTTTGGTTATTGTATCGAACATATTAATGAAGAAGCATATTAGTTACTGTCAGTGATTACGACAGTTTGATTAGTTATTGTTGATATTTTTTAGGCATTCTATAAAATAGTTCACATGCCTTCTGTATGATATGACATTTTGCATGCATCTTGCAGTGTCTCATCTGGCTGATGATGGATTACGGAGAGTGATCTGAAACGATGACGCTAAAAAACATCACAATCAAATCCAAAATGAACTTGCATTACAAATGGACTGTGGAAATATGATATTGTTGATTTTGCATGCATGTCTACCAGGACAATCACAACTTAAACATATTGTGATTGTCCTGGTAGACGTGCATGCAAAATCAACAATATCAGATTTCCACAATCCATTTGTAATGTAAGTTCATTTTGGATTTGATTGTGATGTTTTTTAGCGTCATTTTTTCAGATCACTCTCCATAATCCATCATCAGCTGGATGAGACACTGCAGGATGCATGCAAAATGTCATATCATAGGCAAAGCATGTGAACTATTTTATAGAATGCCTGAAAAAAATTTACACCCAAGCATTGGTAGAAATTTCTACCTTCGTTGGTCAAAATTTCTACCTTCAGTAGTCAAAATTGTCGACCTTCATAGGTTGAAAGTTCTACCTTCTTGGTCAATATTTCCTACCTTCAATGGTCAAACTTTTTGACCATCATTGGTCAAAATTTCTACCTTTCTTGGTCAACATTATCTACCTTCATTGGTCAAACTTTTTGACCATCATTGGTCAAAATTTCTACCTTTCTTGGTCAACATTTCCACCTTTGTTGGTCAAACTTTTCGACCTTTATTGGTCAAAATTTCTACCTATATTGGTCAAAATTTCTACGTTCATTGGTCAAAATTTCTAGCTTTCATGGCCAATACTTTCTACCATCATTGGTCAAAATTTCTACTTTTATTGGTCGAAATGGAAATCTTCAATGGTTGAAATTTTGACCAATTCTAGGCAAAACTTGCACTGTGGCTATTGAAGTTTTTCGACCAACATATTGGTCAAATTTTTGACCAACCAGAATGTTGGTCAAACTTTCGACCGAAAAAATTCTGACCAATGCATTGGTCGACGTTGGTTGAAGTTTGGTCGAAATGTGGGTCAAAATTTTGACCAATGATGGTTGAAAAATGGCCTCAGATGTAGTAGTGAGAAAGATACAGTTGTGCAACAAGATCAAAGTGTGCAAGACACACAGGTATCCCCTCCTAGTCCTCCTCATGCTACCATCACACCTGTAGAGATTATCAAAATCAAGGATGTTACAGACACTTCAAGTCCAAACATCAATCCATTAACTGCAGAGGATTTAGAAATCCTTGACCAATCAACACTAGTAGCAAAATTATGTTCAAATCCTGTATTGGTCAATGTTGATGAATTGCAAAATCCAGTAGTCAAAACAAAGGCAGTCAAGGTGAAAATACAAGAACCACCTTTGATCATACAACCTACTGGTATTCTATTCCTTCCTCCACCACCTCCACCAAGTGTAGTTCAACCCCACCTAGTGGTCATCAAAAGGATATACAGCAAGTTCAACCCCACCTAGTGGTCATCAAAAGGATATACAAGCTGAAGAAAAAGATGAGACAAGCAAGGAGGAGTCTGCAATACAAACATTGGTTGCATTACCCAAATCTGGTACTCCAACATAGACTCTTTAGTAGCCAAGCACCGATAGGTTACAATTACAAATCAGGACACTAGGCTCGAGCTCATCAAAGGTACTTAGGAAACCTCACTATGGAATTCCTGAGCTTGATGAAGAAATAAATATTCCATATTATGAATCCAGCACTCTCACTAAAGAGAAGATCAATGAAATTCAAAGTGCATTGGACAGAAGAAGGAGACAAGAAGCACTAAGAAGAGAACACAAGCACAAGCTTACCTTGAATGAAATCAAAGACATATTCATAGAAGCTTTCTACTTACAGTCTCTAGATGAGTCAAGGCCAATTCTAGAGCAACTATCTGATATAGTTGACCAGGTCACTAGTGAAGACCAGGAAACAAACACCAAACTACTGGAATGGTTAGAAAGAAAATTCCAAGGCAAGGTAAACAAGAAAATATTCGGTGATATAGCACTATCACAAGTAGAGCTGGCTAAGAAAATTGAAACAATCAAAATTGTACTTGGAAACATATTTTCCCTGTACAACAAGTTGTGTGACTTTTCCGCATTCACATAGGACACTAGCCAGAAGATACTGAGCTTCGAGAAAAATTTGAAGATTTCTAGCATGCAACTCCCTACAAATCTAGCTTAGAGTGAGAAGCATTTTGCCCAATCGCTTCACACACAAAGAGAGCTAGCTATCTTAGCAGTAGAGGAAGCAACCAAAAAAGCTAAATTGATGCAAATTCAATCCTTTATTACTCCTCATTTGGAAATACTTCACAAGGAGCAGATGAATGCAAAGATAGTCCTTAATAAAGACCCCAATCTTTCTACAACTGATGGACTTGTACACCTAGCAGCAGAGATTGCCATCCAACATAAGTCATTGGATGTTGCACTAGCAAATTGGGATGTAGCTCTGAAGGTACTCCTTGAAGTAAATAGTACATTTTTGGCCAAGTATGGCATTTCCTTATAAGACCCTTGACATAAGTGTCAAAAAGGGGGAGAATAAATATGAAGTGAGTGTTAAGTAGAGATTAAGTATCGGGGAGTTAAGTACATAATGAAATGGCAAGTATGATGAAAGGGGGAGATAGAGAATTTTTGATAAATATTGATATAACATATTAGTCAGAATGCAGAAACAGGATAGAATTCACTGAGTGTACAAGGCATAATCAACTCACAGGGAGTCATAAGGTATATTGTTATTTGTTTCTAAAATTTTTGAAGCAAATAAGAGGATGCATGAAATAATGCCAAGATCACAGGATCTTAGTTAAGTGTTTTTGCCACTCATGTCAAAGGGGGAGATTGTTGGTTTAAAGAATAATTTTGATAGCTGAGTGTCAATACACTTAACCATTTTTTACTATACATGCCAAGCAAAGAGTAGGTGCCGAGTAATATCAAGTGCTGAGTGATATCAAGTGCCGAGTGATATCAAGTGCTGAGTTATTCAAGTGTCGAGTGATATCAAGTGCTGAGTGATATCAAGTGCTGAGTTATTCAAGTGTTGAGTAACAGAAGGTGCCAAGTGATATAGTTTTGTTTATGTGCCGAGCTATCTAGGAAACAACATGTGCCGAGCATTAGTAATGCTTCAGGAGCCGAGTAACTCAGGATATCAGCATAAAAGTTTGTAATTGTACAAACTATGATGTAAACCATTTTTGTAGCTGAAATAAGGTAAATCTCAAAAGATCTAGAGATAAGAATGAATCTTTTACATTTCCTATGCAATCTGCATGCAGCCAATTGGAAAATTGGAAAGGCATGCAACCAATCAGCAAAAAGGGAAGTATTGAGCGGGAAATTGAGATTCAATGAGGATCGTAGATCCATAACTAACCCTAAGTCTTTGAAGTCTTTTTAAGGAAGACAAAAGATTCACTATAATGATGATGAGAGAAGGAGAATAGTGTTAAGGGAAAAACATAATGGAATTCAATGAAAGAAGACATAGAGAGTAAGAGTAGAAATTCAATATTCAGTTGATTAGAACAAATCAAAGGAGACAAACAAAAATTGGATCTCAGAGGATCAAAATCAGAGAGAGAACCAGAACAAGTGCCTGCATTTAGCAATCAAGGATTGCAAACTATCAGGTTTATAATACCTAATACTCTCTTACCATTGTATTAGAAGGGAAATCCTATGTAGATAGGTTGGCTTAATAGCTATTTGTAGATCCTTATCAAAAGGTGATTAAATCCTTTAACAAGGTGACACTTCATGTTAAGTGTTTGTAAATCATTTAACCAGGTCACTGTTGACACAGTGTAAAGCCTTTGACAGGGTAGACCATCAGAAGTGGTTGAACAATATTACTGTAGTGAATTTTTGTGGGTATCATCCCAACCTCAGTTTTACCTTCTTATTTCTGGAGGGTTTTTGGGTTACCAAATTCCAGTGTTATGTGTTTTTGATGCATGTCTTAGTTTCATATTTTCATGATGTATTTACATGCATGCAATTTACTTTGAGATAAAAGTTTTATTGGATAAAGTGTAATACTTCTGATTCACCCGCCCCCCCTTCACATCAGTATTCTTTCCATATTTGAATATTCCAACAAGGACATCAAGGGTAACTTTCATCTATGCTACAAAAGATCCTAGAACCTTCGCTTGCATTTAAAAAGAAGTTGAATGTTATTCTATGGTTAATCAGGCCCAAAATTTCTCAATATGCCAGGTTCCACTAGAGATATTGCTACAAGGCATTAATTCAATCCTTTTTAAAGATAATACTAGGTTTGCAACATAGCATCTTTCAATTGATCTCTTGAAACTAATTTTAATTAATATCCATAGTACATTACTTAACCTCCACACCTTGATTTAATGAGTGAGAATAGCTAGCATAACTATAACTAGTAGCTATACAATATCTAAATATTTTCATATATTGTATCTTTATCGATTGGTACTTCCATGGCAACTAAACTTTCAAATTTAACAACTTTACATACAATAAAGGCAGATTTTAGATCCTATTGACACATCCTAATCTATGTGATATTTCTCAGCAAACACATTATAACAACCTTATCTGAGCAACAGAAAAGTAGAACATGCCAAAAGTATACATCACAAATACCTCAGATCCTATCTTCCATTGATAAGAGTATTTTTGAAATCTCGTCATCAAACAAGAAAGCTTTCTCCTTGCTTAGTCATTCTAACATAGCATTTATAAATAGATTCTAGTAAGTTTTACAGTATTTGAGAACTTGAGATGATTGCTTCATTACTCTTCTTCTATGCAACACAAGTGTGCTTATCAATGGCAGTTCTAGACTACCATATGCTTTACTGCATTTTATCACATAACATTCCTTTAATATAATTTTGAATCAGAAATGCCTTAAGCACATGCAAGTTATAGCAGAAGTTGAGGTGAAATCTACCTTAGTTACCTTTACCATGTTCTACCAATGATTCAATGAGTCAAAGTGATAGAACTATAGATTCAGTCAAAATCACTCTAATATTTCTACATTGACATAAAGTAACTTATACAATTAAATTGCCACTTTATGATACTAGTTAAGTAAACCCTTAATTTTCAAATTTACTTTTAAGAAGCTTTATCTGTTGAAAGATGAGGATTGGGATCATTATACTAGCCATCATTGAAAATAAAGGCACAATCTTTAGATTGGTTAAAACCAGAGCATTTACATTGTCACAACAATTTGATATAATAGAACTAGTTGTATTTAGATATTTTTGCATGTAGGAGATCTTAAGAATTGGAAAGTACTCCAATTCTCAATGTGGTGAATTGCTTGCACTAAGAGTCAACCAAAACATAAATTTTTCATGAATAAATTAACACACATTATAGATGTGATCATCCATTTAGTTCTGGTATGTAGAATTTAGTAAGAATGAATGAACTTTGAGATTCTAGTCTAGAACAAGGAAATCCCCAAATATGTGCTTGTCCAGGCATTTCATTCCCCAATTTCATCCAATTCTATAACTAGAATGATAAGAATTGACATGTCCCTATCCTAGTACTTCCCTAAAACTATCACAAAATAAATAAGATGATATGATTTTCTGGGAAACTGGTCCATATGTAGAGTCTTACAACAGAACTCTGTGAGCAATCCTAATTGTTGTGGAATGAAAATGGGCAGACATATGCAAGTTAAAAAATAATGATTAGTTATATAATTTCTAGTAGAATGAAAATGAATAGTACCATTATAAAAATAAACTATCAAACAAGTAAGAGTTATCAAACAACAATCAAGATCTAAGACAATACTAATAATCAAAACCATACCAATCAACAATTAGGGCAAATAGTGATTAAAGAAAAATAGACAATAATATAGTTGTTAACCTAAATGAAGGGGTGTGAATAGAAATAGATAATAAAATTATAAGGAGCATGTCTCCTCTCAAGGGACACCACTAGTCAAAGGAATAATAAAGTATAAACAAAGAAGGGCTATGATGGAAAAGGAGGGGGGGAAAACATATACAAACAACAGTTATATTCAACAATTTGGAACATACAATTGCATTTCATGAATAGCAGAAAGGATATACATAATAATAGCATTGAATAAGAGCATGAAAGAAGAAATATAGATCAATATTGTATCTACAATGAACCATAAGTATATACCAGTGTTAAAAGGATCAGACTATTAGTACTCCCCAACACCAACACAGAGAAACATCTGGACATTGACAACATTCAACAAGAGACTATACTACAAAACTTCACAAACTAATCAATGCATTTATGTTGATGATTTATCAAGATTATTAAATATAATTTGTATATATCAACATACATAACTTTCTTAATGCTTCAACTATGTGATTATTATTATTGTGGATAGCTCAATAGCTTATTATGATGATCATGTAAATTTGTGCAACTATTTGAATCCCATCTTGAATCCTAGAATGGACCAAAGGGTTTTTATGCTAGATTGCCAAGGAACCCACTTACAACCTCCTCCCAGCTAAACAAGATGGTGTGTGTTTTTAGGAAGATGAAGCAAATGTTAAAAGTAGGTACAAGCTGCAAAGTGAGAAAGTTGTGGTAGACATCCCTCTTAGACTTGGTGTAGAATGACTAATCCTTAATCACTCACTATTTCTATTTAAGAGGGTAGATTGGTATTTTTAGGGAGAGGTAGAATAATTCCTTGGAAGATAGCTGAATCCTAAAAGGGAATAAGGATAGGTTCATGAAGCCGTGAAGAAGTCTAGTTGTAAATAGCTTTCCATCTACCCTAACATAGGTAATTCCCCATCCTCCTTAGGGATAGTGATTAGGAGAGAAGTACGGAATTGGGGCTTAAATATATTAACTATGAAATGTATTATGAACCATTAACTATTTCATAATTTAATATGAACCATTAACTATTTTTGATCTATTAAGCTATACCCAATTGAATCCAAAGACTTTTCTAACAAAAAGAAAATGGGTACTTGATGTTGAGCATGAATAGAGGTCTCCTAGTTGTCCATTTATAGTGAAAGTGTTTGAAATATTGGGTGCACCTCCAGTTTCATTTGCTTCAGCTTCAACTTCAATGGGATCACTATTCCACTACTCCCCTATTCATTTATGTAAATGTAAAGTTTAAGTAGTTAGCGTGACTACTAAACGTAATGACTATCTAGCAGGAACGCGCAAGGAAAAGTCTAAGAGATTGAAAGCTACAAATCATTGGCATAGAAATTCCTTATTGGAAATTACCCACTCTTTATACATACAACATTAACTTAGATTAATCTTGTAACAATAAAAAATGAAGAATTATTTCACAAATGGAGAGACGGTAAACCTTATCATTAGACATTGGAACTTATTTTTTTATCACTGCACCATTATCTTTTTTTTAGAAGGGGTCTAGATCAACCCACATTTTCCCAACCAATGAAATTGTCCTCTAATAAAAAGATATTGTGTAGTCGAATAGACCCAAGCATGGACTACACACTTCCAACTAAAAATACAACATTATGCAAATGAACCTAATATAATTGAACCATCAAAACAAATAAAAATTATGCTAAAGCAACTAATATAATTGAACCATGCTATATTACAAATAAAATAAAAAATGAATGGGTAACAAGGTGATATGAAAATTAAATAAGACTAACCTTAGAAGGAATTAATTTTCCACAGCCCATAGAAATAGATCACTCTTTTTGAGTTATACTGTGTATGCTTTTTAAGTTCAAAAAGAGTATTCAAACTTAACCTTGCCTCAAAGATCTTCAATAAAAAATAGACCAAGATGACATGTTTTCTCGAAAGAGAGGAATTCCTAATATTACCATTTCTCAAAAACAAAAAATGACTTATTTTTGAAGTAAGTAAAAACCACTCCTAAGGGTTCATACACAACTTTATGGCTTCACAATGAAGTAACCCTAAAATAGGGGTGTTACAATTAGCTGGAAAAAGTCCCCCACCCCTTGATCTAGCTAATTCATCAAAATTCACCCATGCCATGTATGGACTCTTTCCCCTAATTTTTGCACCAAACTATTTATCTTCTGCTGTTACAAATTTAGTAGGTTTATTGTACTACTTTGACTGATATAAAGTTGCAAATTTTTCCTTCTAAGTTACCAAGGCATGAAAAACATTTTCCATCAGTTTCTTCTTTCTTGTGTCAAACAAATATTTTTATAGAAGCTAGCAACTCTTCACTCTTAAAGCCTTCACAGTCTTCACTTATAGTAACTATCATTATATTTGGGCTTTCTGGAGGAACACCATCCTCTCTTCCATAATTGCTAGGACTCCTCCCCATCCTTTCACTTCCACTCTTAACAACATTAATTAGTATTATCATCTTGTGCATACTTGGAATCAGCTCTTCATAATTTGTGTCACCTCTTTCTCCCATTAACACACACATGTTAGCTATATCCAAACCCCATCTGACATATAAGTACTTGCCATCACCAGATCTAGAAATGTTAAGCGATATTCATAATAGGTTTATATATCATCAATACTTGTTGAGAATATTAAATCTATTTGAATTGGACAAGAAATGCATGCAAATCTTTTGATCCTGATTACCTCAAAGCTTTAGACTTGGAAGCATGCAAAGGCAATATCTACAATTGAGAACAATTTTGATAGTAAATGACATGGCACCATGCACCTCTTATTCTTAGTTGCTTCAACAAATCGTCTGCTCTGGGAGCCTACAAAAATTTGAAGGAAAAAGCTTAGAAATCAGCTAATGTCAGTCATAGACTAAGATACTCTCTTAATAGTCAAGTTTTTCCTTGGGAATTTGGAGTACTTTCTAACAAAACAAGTTGTGCCTACTATTTCATCAGACAGATTCAATTTTTGTGTTAGGTAATCAACACAAAAATTGTTAGTTGGAACAATACTAGAAAATTATTCTGAAAAGCAAGAATACATTAAACACTATAAATAGCATAACCTTGCAAAAACTTAGTCATGGTAACCATAGATTTGGAACTCACAGTGGATATGTTCTTGGCCAAAAAATTAGAATTAGATGTTGACACATCTTGTTCAAAGAATGGAGAATCCTTTGGTCTGCTCAATTTTAACATATGTTTTCTCAGTGCTACTGCATTCTCCCAGTGGTATTCTATATGAGAATCATAGTCTGGATTTGGAAATATGGGTGAATCTACATTATCACTAGAGACATAGAAGAGCTCACTTCCACTACTACAAATTAGGGCATCAAAAGAAGACAGGTTGATTAAACCATACCGGAGAAAAGAAAGAGCTTATGTAATTGTTAATGAAGTCGACAAAAAAAATCCAAAGGATGTAGAGGTGTGTATAGAGAAAATTGCATTGATAATGTCCTACATCATATTCACTAGTTTCTAAGCACAAGATTCTTCATTGGAATCATAACAATCCACTGCAATCACATATAGATGCTTTCTTCTTCTCAGAAGCAATTTTACTGGTGAGTTTAAGCTATTACCATGTTTAAGATTTTGTTTTTCCCATCCATTCTCATCATGCCTTTCTTGTGCGTTGGATGATCTTCCCTTAGATCTCTCTACAACTTTCCTAATATGCTAAAGAATATCTTCATTATGAGAATTGTCATCTTCCACAAGTCTATCTAAACTATTGAATGAACTAGAGTGATAATCTAGGTCCAGAGAAAGTCTAAGAGATGTATCTTGTACATCCTTAAATGAATTAGTCTCCCATTCTAATTTTGCATTTTCAACAGGATCACTCTACCACTATGGGTGTCTCATCCTGCAATGTGAAATTCTTAACAAATATACTTTGCAATGTTGAGGCCAAGAATAGAGGTGAATGTTCCTCAAGCCATTTTGTCTAGACTCAGATCAAAGATTCTTATCAGCTACTAGTCTATAGAGAGTAGATGTAATAGACTTGTCATCATGGGGATCTATCAATAACCTGTTTTGTAATGTCTACACATGAAGTGATTGAAATCATCAAACACTAATATATTATATGAAAACTCTATTACAAATTTTGGAGCTAAAATTCTTAGATATAGACTATACCTGATGAATATCAATTGGTCCTCCCTTCTTTGTGGCTACCATAGCTAATCCATGTGCACCTGCCTACACAAAATTAATTCTTTACTATGTGAACTTCTTTTTGATGATTTAGATGGCATTGGTCACGTGTTGAGACTTGTTTCATCATTCCTTATTTTTGAAATAATACACATACACTCTCTCTCAAAATTCCTCACATGAATTGTACATTTTCTTCTTAAACATCAGTAAAACCTATTATTTTTATTATGAGATAAAAACACTATTGAAAATAATTTTTTTGCTAACCTACCTCAATGAGAGTCAAGCCAAAGGGTTCCACTAAAGATGGATTAATGAAAACACCTTGCACATTGTAACATAATAATTCTAAAGGTACATGCATTTCATTTATCATGGAGAATGCAGTGCAGTTTAGAGTTTTTATCCAATATATAGATAGAAAGTTTCATCAAACTTTGTTTTTGCAGCAATTCTGTAGATGTCACTGACATCTAGTTGTTTGTGATGCTTTGGCTATGCCACTTCTATGTACAGATCATACTTGTCAATTAGCTTTAGAATAGTAGTAAGCAAATTTGCACTTACTGCAGGCATTAGATCAATATCATCTTGATTACCCATGATCAAAATTTGTCAATTCATAATAGAAACTAAAAATCATTAGCTATAGAAGCAGTGCATCATATCATAGAAAGGAGACAAAATTTCAGAAAAAAGGCATACCAAATTCGCTAATTTCCTCAGTTTGTTGCACTCCCCAAAAGCCTTCACTAAAGTTGTGATATTTTTTTTAAGGACCAGGTTAGGTAAGAGCCAATATTATTGGCTTTGAAGTATTTTTCAAGAATCACAGGGTCTAAAAGTTAAAAGATGGGTGTCAGGTCCATATCATTTGTGGTAAGTTCATGACAATGCATTAGACCTAAAAATGCTTGTGTTTCTGATTAGAGTGCACATGTTTATGCAACCAATTTATAAAGTATACCAAACCTCATATAGAGGCAAGGAACAAAGTTTTTCCCTCTCTTACCTTAGCCCACAAAGGGGACTCAGATAATGGAGTAGGATCATCCTCCAAATCTTCCTCTGTGCTATCACCTTGTACAACAACATTGTTGAAGTCCATTCCAAGAGGTATGACCTGCAAAAAGTATAACCATTATTGGAGAATTATGGCTTCACATTGTAACAAGCATCCATACCTAAGAAGTCATTGAGTATTTCTCATACAAGTACACATAAATGGAACAATCCATAGAATTTGACTTTTGAGATATTGTACTAAAATTTGGTGAATGCCTTATTAGCTTTTCAAAATTTGAGATGTGCATTGAGTGGAGGTTACAAATAATGCAATGTGAAGATGTTTTATGGCAAGAAATAAATAATTTATTTTAAATTTCAAACCTTCCAACTGTATTAATAAAGTGCCAAGGAAGTCCGCAGAGTTTCGTGGAGACACAAAGACCACTTATTGGGTGATAGATTATTTGGTGCAAAGCTTCTAGTGAGGGAGAAAATGGTATTGATTCACCATTAAAACAAAATAGAGCTTTTCTGGCAAATGACATTAAATTTATGTAATCTAAAGTTAAATTTTGAATTGAATGTGACAATACCTTGGAATGACTGGTGAAGTGGTTTCAATTTGGTAGCAAAGATTGGATTTCTAAGGCCATCCTAGTGGGCATTGAAAATGCCATAGGTTTCTTCAAACCCTAGCTACTTGTTCCAAATATAATTGCTCCCTTGTAACATCCACAAAGCCACTCAAAGTCTATAGATCAATGCACATGTGCTTTTTTTCTATGTTTCTACAAATGCATCCAATTTAGGAACCTTAACAGAAGACATTCTTTATTTGATTTCTGACGATGATGGACTTCATGGAGAGTGGTTATGCCTATTTTAATTCATCTAAAGATTGATTCGATGTAGGAGCCATTTCAAGTGTTCCCCAAGGGAGGAGTAGAAAGGAATAATGATTGATATGATATGATATGATATGATAGATTTTAATGATGTCCACGAGGCTATAGTAGCCTATGGGACCCACATGATCACTCCCCTAAGGCAGGAGTGGAACTAAACTAGCTGCAAAGTTTTGGTTAACTTATCTCTCCTTCTCTAAAGTTTGATAACCAGAGCTACTGTCCTCTTCACTTGATCATCTTTGAATAAGTAATTTTACTCGAACATCTAGAATTATGACGTGTGCCACTTTCAGGCTCTTTACGCACTGGATTTACTCCACTCGCACTGCCCCCGCCGCCGCCTCCACTATTGCCTCCTTTGTCTCCGCCTACACCTCCACTTTTGCCTCCTCTAGTGAGAATCCTGGAAATGCACACCCTCTTACAGGGATAAGGACGCCTTATTTGAAAGCGTGTTCCAATTACTCCACCAGTG
This sequence comes from Cupressus sempervirens, assembly GCA_028749045.1. Taxonomy (NCBI): domain Eukaryota; kingdom Viridiplantae; phylum Streptophyta; class Pinopsida; order Cupressales; family Cupressaceae; genus Cupressus; species Cupressus sempervirens. The sequence continues at coordinate 196,703,808 of CM053784.1, read as the reverse complement.
AGGACAGGGGAAATGTAGTGTAGATGTAGATGCTTCAACAGAGCTGGTGCACCCGCCATTGACATATGCGCCTGAATGTTATAAAAACCTTCCATTTTTCTTCTTCTTTGCTGAATTTGGTGAACGTTTTGTATTGTTTTGTTCCATTTGGCTAGGCAATCCATTGCAAAAAGCATGTAGAAGCTCTCTCTATCCCTCCATTTCTCAATACTCACCATTCATTTGCTTCATATTTTTTATAATTTAGGGGGCATCAAAAAAGGTGTGCAAAAATATTCTACTATATTTCAAGAGTTCCTTGAGTAGAAAGGAATAAGGATTTCGATGGGGCATCAGAAAATGCACACAAAAATATTCTACCTTTTGCATCGACTCTATCCAAATTTGGTTAGTCAGACTTTTGTTATCGACCAACCTGGGTTGGGCAAATTGATGTTGGTCAAAATTTTGACCAAAAGTGGGAAAAAAATAATTTGTGACCAATGCGGGAATGAAAACAAAAAATAAAGAGGATTTATTGCTTTTGTCAAAAAATTTGGTAGAAAAATGGGTGCAAATGTACTAGTGCATAAGATTGGAAAATTGAAACTATTGTGAAATTAAACACTAGATTATATTTGAATCTGATGCTAACCTACAAACACACAATCACATGAAGAACATGAGAAAATCCTTTTCCTCTAGACACTTCCTTCCTTGAAAATTGCTTCTCCAAAATCCCTCAGTCCCTATAAAATGAGCTCGAGATCTCTGATAAAAAGTTCTCCCCTAAATTTGGGGCTCTATTGTGCAATCCCATGAGGGAACTCGCCGATCAATTATTTTTTAATATTTTATTATCTTTTACATTTTCATGCACACTTTTAGATATTTAATTACAAATATCTTTATTTAAATAATTAGCTTTATCTCTTTAATTAATTTTTGAAGCATTTTCAATAATATATTTATTAATTTAATTAATAACATTATTTAGAGTTTATTATTAAAATAAAACTCCTAAATAATTATCATTAAATTAAATAAATATAACTGCGCTACAATTATAACCATAACTTTATCTTTAAATTTTAGTCTTTTATTTAAATAAATTCGCGAGATGTATTTATTAACTTAATTAATAACATTATTTAGAGTTTATTATTAAAATAAATTCCTAAATAATTATCATTAAATTAAATAAATATAAATATGTCAAAAATAGAACTTTAATATAATCTTTTAAATTTAATTCTTTTATTTAATTAATTTCTTAATTAATTAAATATAATTAAATACTAAATTTTCTTTGTAATATTTTCATTAAATTAAATCATTAAATTATCTTTTAACTTGATTTAATTATAACAAAAAATCATAATAGAACCTTCCAAAACCAAATACAAAAACCCATCATAAAGTATAGAATATCAAAACAAACTCCAAGGTCAAAATTATGAATTCATGTCACTTGACGAATTCAGAAAGGTGAAATTAACTCAGATACTTGTCCTATTTTTTAGGACAGTTGGCTTAGGTTAGGATTTGGACTCAAGAGTTATCTCCCCACTTATAGCATTGAGATACTATGATAGGGTACACTCATCCTAACAATTCAATGAAGTCGATACCTAGTACCTGCAATCTGTATTAAATCTACGCATATACATACACATATATTCTAAACTAAATAGACAATGGTAGGAAGTGGTACATTATGTAGATTCCGACTAGCAGGTGATTATGACTCCCTTCCTTAACCACATTAGAAATGTCAAACATAAAGAAAATATACGCGTACATCATACACATGCAAGTATGGGGTAAGTAATCATAGAACTGCATATAAATCATTCCTCTAACTAACATCATGAAATAATTGAAATCATTATATGAACATACATATATCATCATCAAAATAATCATGATCATATGAAATAATTGAGTAACTCAAGTAGCTCATCAAATAAATCAATTGAGTATGAAATGACATATAATCAAATTTGGTAACTAAGTATTGATAATCATAAAACACGATAAAAAAACTGACCTAAGAGAATATGGCAATTCAATAGAAAAGTCAAGTAGGGGTAGGTGTTACACTTATTCCCAAAAAAGATTCTAGTGTATTGTAACTAAAAGGGACTTAATCAACTTTGAATAAAGACTTTCTATTATTGTTGAACAATCATAAATTTTATTTTCACCCTAAACAAGAAGAAAGACATTTTATAAAGAGCATGACCTCATAAAGTTTAAATTGCATAAATACTTTGAATAAACACTTTTTAGAAACTATCGAGTGAATACTTATTCCCAAAATATTAGTATATTTTAATTAAAAGAGAGAATCAGATAATGACCTTAAATCAATTTTATTTCAAGATTTATGGTGGATGTTAAGACAATTATATTATCCACTATACCAAATTAAATTTGGGTTACACTTATAGCAAGAAGGGACAAAGAGGAGTGGGGTCCACTATCAAGAATAATAATTGGGCACATTGGTGGAAAAATGTCATGTATCAATAGGTATCTATCATTGTTGAATAGACATACATGTTAATCTCAATATGAAAAAAGAAAAAAAACATTTTATAAATGACATTACGTGATAAGTTGAAATTAACAATTTTTGAAATTGCTAAAATGTACAAGAGAATCTCTCCACAATATCTTCCACACATTACATCAACTATATTAATTTTCTCACCTTGCTTTCTTCCAATAAACAAAAGTGGTATTTATTTTTGTAAAATGAAAGATCAAAAAAAATATTACGGTGGTATTTTCAAGGGCACTATGTGTACTCCCAATTGAAAAGATTTACTCTTTTCTTCTCCGGGTTGATGATCAAGTTTGCGGTCTTGGACAACTATTTTTCCTCGAAGAAGTAGCTCAACCTGCTGTTTTCTAACATCTCTGAATACCCAAATAGTAGCTGCTATTGGACCAGCAGAAATACGTTACGTGGCACACAGAGACACAGAGTCATTATTTATTGCAATTGTATTCTCTTATCCCAACCATACAACCGGAATCTTTCACATGCAAAAATCTAAACAGTCAGAACCATTGAAATTGCATGTCTGCACGTTAAATGCGGCTTAAACTAGGGTGGGATTGGTAGTTTATTTTCAGACTTTGAAGGAACCCTTACCTAATTTCAGATATCTTATTTTCAACTCTCAAGAATAGTCATATTTGTAAACGAGCATAACGTGACCTAATTTCCCAAGTTAAATTTCATCACATTATATTATTCATGTAACATATCCATTACGTCTTATTTCTGACAGAGAATAGTCATATTTGTAAACGAGCATGATTGAATTTGTGCCTAATTTTTCCAAAGTTACATTTGACAACATCATACATGCAAATGAGCATATGTGGCACAGTTGGAGTTGCTATTTCATTTCAGACAAATTAAAAAAACCTGGCTGCCACTGTATTTAACACACCTACAAATATGAACCCCCTGTTTTTCCTCTTGATTATAAAGATGTATTTGTCTTGACTCTTGAGTATACAACCAGGAAATTTCCCACGTGAAACAACAGCCCCCCATTGCTACAGTTTACGCGGTTTTATTTTTTCCCATGGAAGGGCTATAAATTGGAGTGGATGACATTCTTCACCACAACATAGAGAAACATTATCCTTGCTTTTAACAATAACAATAATTCAAGAGGCCCAAAATCATGTCTCTGCCTTGTTCTACTCCTTTGCCTTCATATTCCACTGTGGTTGAACAGAAGCTTATATCATTTCATAGGCCTTGTTCTATTTCTATTCATCAAAATCCTTTCACCAAAACATACCCATTACGCCTTAGAGCTCCTAAAGCTTCAAATAGAATCATCAAAATGGCTTATGTTGGTACTGACCATGAAGGCATCACACGTCGCACTAGAAATCATCACCCCAACGTGTGGGATGATGACTTCCTTCAATCCCTCTCAAAAACATATCATGTAAGACTACTTTCATCTTGTTTATTTATTATGTTATTGCACTCCTTATCTTTTGGGGCTTACCAGTCTTGTTGCTTTGTTTTTGTTTTATGGTATTATCAGGCTCCCTCGTATGTTGAACGAGCTGAAGGGCTGATTGAGGAGATAAAGGGCATGTTCAATGCTCTTCCTCAAAACACTTCATCTTCAGATGATCTCTATAAACGTCTTTCTATGGTGGATGATGTTGAACGCCTTGGAATTGACCGCCATTTCCAAACTGAGATAAAAGAAGCTCTCGACTATGTGTACAGGTATTAAGTTTCTACTATATATACACAATTGGAATAATTTGGTTTCTAATCACATCGTTCAGTATATTCTTTAATCTGTTATATTACAGGGTGTATTTCTTTATAGAACTGTTTTGAGTGCAAATTTTCCTTTAATTTAAGAATATAAAATATTAACATTATCAAATTTCCACATCTATTAGTAAATATGAATCTATTTCTAGATTCGATTGTGTGGTTTTAGCATCACTTCTTTTTTCTTTTTCTATTCTTGCACTCTCTCCTCTTAATGATGAACCACTGAGTGTGATTTGACATGTTGATGATAAAAACACACATCCGAATCCAGAAATATACTCAAATATAACATATACTTCTACAAAATTTTAATTTTGGGAAAGAAGATAAAATGAATTCTTTTATTTTGATGGTGAAGCTATAAAAAATTAAAATAAGATCTGAGGAAAGGCAGACCGCTTAAACATCACACACTAAAAGTGTTAAATAGTCAAAGTTGACTAATTTTTTCAAGCTTAATTTCCTCCTTAGTATGTGATGTTTAACACTGGCTAGAAAAGAGGGGTTGTCGATGGGTTCAAAAACGTTCGGTGAAATTACAAGGGATCAAGTCTTTTTGAGTGCAATATGTCAACATCGTAAGAGATGAGGTTGGAATTGTGCTTGATGCAGACTTGGCAAAGGGAACACCCCTTTGTCATTAGCTCTTAGTCGAAGAGGTTTTGCTTGTGGCTCGTGTTCCAATATTTGATAGGTACACTTCTACGTGTTATAAAATCCTCCATCCAAGAAAAGGGGAGGTATGGAGGCTAGAAATGAATAATTGGCTCTAAAAACTATGCTCTTTTGTTTTATCTCTAATTTTTCCTCTAATTCTTTACAAGAATTATTGTTAACAATTTCATTAAAAGCACCATTTAAGATGTATGCTAAAAAATAAACATCAAAGTTTAATTATCAAAAGGTCAAGAGTATTGCAAATTGTTGCTAAAAGGTAGCTACATTAAGACTTCTTCTTTTACTCCATTCCTAATATTTGTAACATGTGGTTTGAATAGTAGGTATTGGAATGATATCAATGGTATTGGGTGTGGTAGAGAAAGTCCTTGCACAGATCTTAACACCACAGCCTTGGGTTTTCGAATTCTTCGTCTCCACAGAAATGGTGTCTCTTCAGGTGATATTCACAAATTTGTTGAATCATAAAACAATTGTTTAAGTTATTTTTTATCTTGTGACTTAATGGCCTTTTATGATTTATGAATTATTTTGGACTTAATTATAAAAGGCTATGATAATGTATCTAACAATATTTTTCTCATCCAATAGGTGTACTTATAAGTTTCCTATTATTAGAATGTTCACATCGATTCGTAGAATAAATGAATAATTTATTTTTAAATGATCAAATTTGGATTCAATGTTTAGCAAAATATACTTTTAAAATAGAGTAGGCACTCTTATAATTAAATTATAAATGTAAAATAAGGCAAGAGCCTACAACGCATTGATAAATTGCGAGCCTCTCATCGAAGAGGTCTTGGGTTCAAATCTACCCAAGATTAACACCTCATAATAATTAATCTAACAATAATAATAAAATGAATAATAAATAATCTAGGCTTTGGCTGATTACCTATTAAAAAAATAAATTATATATGTAAAATTGTGATTTTTTTTGTATTTTCAAATTGAAATATTTTTATAATTATTTATAAAGTATAATTTTCCTTCCAATTTTATCAATTATTATAGAATTGAAATCTCAAAGTATCCAATATCAATATTAACTATATTAAAATTTATATTAACAAAGGATGGAGTTGTGTCTAACTTGATGTCATATCAGATATGTTGTCACAGTTCAAAGATAATGATGGGAGATTTGTATGCTCAAATATTCAATCAAATGAGGAAGAGTTAAGGAGCATTTTAAATTTATATCGAGCTTCACTCATTGCATTTCCTAAGGAGCAAATTTTGGATGATGCCAAGTTGTTCTCTACTACATATTTAAAACAAGCTCTACTAACCAATAACAATATGAATATTATGAAAGAGGTATAATTGATAAACTTGAATATATTTCTTCATATTAATTATACTAATCTATTTATTAATGGGAAATCTAATTTGTATGGTGTCATAGATTAAATTCAATTTAGAGTATGGTTGGCATACCAATGTGCCTAGATTGGAAGCAAGGACTTATATTGACATATATGGAGATGCCAAGACAATGAACAGGTAAATCTAATATCTTGTAGCATACTCATGATATTCTAATCCAAAACCTTAAGATTTTTTATTTATTTTTAAAGACACAATATAATTTTGTATTTTAGTAGAAAATAAGTTTGTATTTCTTAATTTTCTTAAATTTGTTTAAGATATTCTAACACTATAATTTGGAATTTTTGTAGTATTTTTAACTCAATTATTTTGGAACTAGCAAAGATGGACTTCAATATGATCCAATCTATTCAACAACACGAACTTCAAATTCTCTCAAGGTAAAAATTTCATGCTATGAAAGATACTATTTTAGTTTTCTTATTTAGTTATTGATAATGTTATTTATTGTTTGATTACTAGACAATCATATTTATTTAGTAATGTGTGAATGTTATAGATGGTGGGTAGAGTCCGGTCTAGCTAAACTGGAGTTTGCTCGACAACGCCATGTGGAATTTTATTTTATAGCAGCTACAGTGTGTATTGATCCAAATTATTCTACTTTTAGAATTGGGTTTGCAAAGATGTGTACATTTCTCACTTGCTTGGATGATATTTATGACACTTATGGAACTTTGGATGAACTTAAACTCTTCACACAAGCCATCAAGAGGTATGTACAACTTATAAGAAGATATGAAACATGTGCATACTGAATATTTAGTTATAAATTTATAGGAAACATGGTTTCCATGTGACAACTAATAGATTGATAATAACATTAAGTAGACATAATATGTGATTAATGACAAAAAAAAATAGTAAGTAGACATGCATTGCTTTATCTTTCCATTTTACTATTCACTTTCCATATATACATATTATGATAATAGATTATCTAATGGTTAATGAAGGTGGGATTTAGCATCCATGGAAGGGCTTCCAGAATATATGAAAGTGGCATTCAACACCTTTGATGAGGGCATAAGGAGCATGGCTCAAGAGGCTCAAAAAACTCAAGGAAGAGACACACTTGACTATGCACGTAAAGCTGTATGTTTGTGAAAATAAATCATTCTCCATGTGTGTATTTAATATTACATCAATGTAGAGAGTGTGGATAAAGTATTTAGTTTAACTGATATATTAATTTCACCAATTTTTTTCATATTATTTGAATATTCATTACTAATTATCTCATATATAATTCATTACAATATCAGCCATAATAAGTAATAGTGAAATAATTTAAAAAAATATATATTTTATTTCAAAAGGAAATGAGTTATTATATATATATATATATATATATATATATATATAAAATACACTTTCTCAGATGTGTTGCACACACACACACACACACGACCTCTTATTTTGTTGTACGCCATGAATGTATTTTAAATAAATTATTTCATATATTTTCTATTTATTTTTGATAATAATAATCTATAAAATAAAAAATTTATTTCAAGTCATTAAAATCTCATTCCCAATTAACAATATATATTGGGTTGCAGAGGGTTTTCCCATTACTTGGTATTTTATTTTTGTTGTTTACCCTTTTATATTTTCTTAAGTCATAACCTTATATTACTAATATTCATTCCTAATTTGCATCATATTCTAATCATATTAATTTCATCATTGATCCTTTTAATCTTTTGAATTAATTCATCATACTTTTTAGGGTAAATAACCAATAATTTATCCTCTATACTAAGTCATATGTCATATGTCATGATAAATAAATATAATTTATCTACCCCGCTTTGAAATTATTTAAAAATTAATTTTAATTGTTCACTTTTTCAAATGAGAGAATTATTGAAAATTTAAAGGTCAAAATATTCCCTCCTACTAATTTTCCTCCACCTACTAATTTAACCTACACCTTCTATATTGTATCCCGCACCTTCCCTTTCCATTTTCTTAGTAGTTTAGCCTCCCTTGATAATCATGTTTCTCTTTATGCATTGAATCTTGTCATAAAATCTCATAAAAATGACAATTTCCAATTGTAATATGAGACTATCCAAATTGAAACTCTTCCAATTATTATAGCCTTGTCATTTACCAAAATTGAGTTCTCATGCAATCTTGGCCATTGATTGAGTTCAACCTCATCCATTAATTTTGAGTTCCACATTTTCAAAAAAATTTCCCCATTGCTCTTATTTATCAAACCACAAAATTTCAAATATGGTTTCATTATTCTTCAAATTTTCTTTCATTTGTAGATTTACTTTGTCAAAATGTAAGAAACAAACCACCAATCTGAGAAGAAATAATGTGCATTAAAGTCTAATTGAGAGATTTTTTTATTTTATTTATTTTCTATTCCATGCACTTTGTCTCAATTGCTTTAATGGTTTGATTAATATTTAGGTTGCATGATTAATTAGGCTCTATGGTGATTTATTATATGCAACATTTTTTATTTCCCTTTTCCTAGTTGAATTTTTTATATATAGAATTTTCTAGTAATTTATTTACTTCAAATTACTAATGTTGACTTGGAATATTGCTTTTGTATAGTGGGAAGCTTGTATAGATTCTTTCATGCAAGAGGCAACTTGGCTTGCAACAGGGTATATACCATCTTTAGAGGAATATTTAGAGAATGGAAAAGTAAGTTCTGGATCTCGTGTTGTAACCTTGCAACCTATACTATCATTAGATGTGCCCATCTATGATGATATTATAAAAGAAATTGATTATCCGTCAAAGTTCAATGATCTTTTATGCTTGGCCCTCAGACTAAGAAATGATACAAATACTTTTAAGGTATGCATATAAATTTAGAAAATTCAAAAAAATTTTCAAAATATTGTATTTATTCATTCATATAATTTATTAATTTTATTTAAAAGTTCTTAATTTGAAATTTGACAAAAATATAATGGTCTTATTGAAGGTTGAGGCAGATTGTGGAGAAGCAGCATCGTGTGTGACATGCTATTTGAAAGATAATCTTAGATCTACCGAGGAGGAAGCATTAGAGTATCTCAATTCTTTGATTGATGAAAAAATCAAAGAATTAAATTGGGAATATTTAAAGCCTGATAATGTCCCAAGAAAAAGCAAAGATCATGGATATGCAATATCAAAAGGCATCCAACTTCTCTACAAAGAAAGAGATGGAATCAGTGTCTCAAGCATTGAGACAAAAACTCTTATCACCAAAACCATGTTTGAACCAATACCTATGTGACATTTTAAATAGATTATATATACATTTTCAATAATGAATTAGTTTCCTTTTATGAATCTAAAACAATGCTCAAGTAGTTTACTAATTCTTTTTACATTAGGATTATACACACTTTAACAAGGTAATACTTTTCTTTCAAAAATATAGTGTGTGTGATTTTGATGGAAATTTTTTAAATATTATTTTTTATCCCATGATTACTATTATCACTTGAAATTTACACCCTTATAAGGTTGAAAAAAACTTGATATTTCAAGGTAACATGGAAGTGCTCCTAAGTTGTGGGCAACTTAAGGTTTGGAGTGAATCTCTAGATATGGTTGACTACTAGTTTCTTAACACACTAAACTATTGATTTCTCAAGAAAAGGAATAAAGAAATTGAGAATAAAAGGACTGTAACTGGGACTAAAACTAAAACATGAAAACTTAAAGCTTTAAATTGCACTAACTAAAGTGATTACTGACTTAAGTAGAAAATAAATACTTTCAACAATACTTAGCCCAAGTATGGAGACAATGAATAACCTACTCACTAAAAATTCACCCATTCATAAATATTTCATTAACTAGTTACAAGTTATAATCACTAGGAAGAAAAATATAAATATTCATAAAATTGGTTTTTGTGCACTTAAATAACATGGTTAACAACCCACATATTAACAAACCACTTACAAAGAGGGTGTTAAAGTATGAGATAAAAGTTGCAAGGAAAATGATTCGCATACAACTTCATGAAATACTTAGCATAGACAAAAAAAATGAGAAGAATTGGTTTGACTAGAAAATAGAACATGAAGCTTGTAATTTATTTGTCTTCCATAAAAAAAGAACTTGAGTTACAAAATATCAAGAAATAAGACAGAGGATCACCAAAATCACCAAGTCTCCAAATCCAGTAGTCATAATTGAGAAAAAGAAGTGAATAAAACTCACTAAGTACATCCTTTAAGAACCTTGGGTTGAATGCAAAGAAATAGCCCCTAAAATAGGACCTAGAACTTCATAACATCAAGTGTAAGCCCACTCGAAACTCCACTAAGTTATAAGTAATCTTGTGACTCATCAAGAATAACTCAAGCAATAATCCAATTAACCATAAAGAGTCTTCAACCACCTTTGAAAAATCAACTAACACATAATATATTCCCATGTCAAATCACCACCCTAACTACTTGGTCAAATCACCAATGAAAGCTTGTCTCCATTTGCTTATGTCTCTAGTTTGACTTTGAAGTCATCATATCAAGAGTAATAAGGTGTAACAATAAGGCTTTTGACATTCATCTTTTTTTGCATTTTTAAATTACATTTTTAAATGATTTAAACATAACATCATTTAATAATGTTATTTTTTAATGAAGATATGCAAAAATAAGTTCAAAACAAATACAAAGCACATAAGTGTCAAACTATCAACACCTACTGTAACCACCCATGGCATGCATAGGAAAAAATGAGTAATAATATCCTATTAAAAAATAAAGGAAGACCTCAAAGTTTTTTTTTAAAGGGACTTAATAGGATATATCGAAGATGAAAACCCTAAATACATGCATTTTTCAATGGGTAAAAGCACAAACCCGTGTCACCTTTTATAAAGAAACGTGATATTAGAATGTGACAATTCAACATTAGTCACAAAAAAAATGGTATTTGTGTTTAAAATATGAAGATGATGTAAACTGATGAAATGTGTAGAATTGGATGAATTTTATGCCTATAATTTTTATAATTTTTTTGAGTAAAAATTTATTTATTTAATTTTATTTTGAAATCCCTTTTTTAACTGTAAAAAATATAGGGTGTAGTTCCTGTCAAACAAGTATATGAAAATCATCTTTTTTTGTCCTGATTTGAAAATATCTTATAGATGACATGTATAGCTAGTGTACAAAAAAAGAAATAATTATTTTTGATGTATATTTTCTTTGTTATAAGTACTCAAGTTTGACCTTATTAGAATCCAACAAGTTTTTCCTCCTGTCAAAGCTTTCCTATGAAATCTATACCTTCTTGAAAAAAAATTACATATTCATGAAGAGGATTCTCTCCTCTAGAGATAAATATAATTTTAAAATTTTTTTGATATGATTTAGTATTTTTTTTCCTTTTTTGAGGGAGCATCTTCTGAAATGTTGAAATATCGACTTATAATACTTTGAGATTATAACATATTATAACTAATCAAAATACTCAAAAATTTATATAATGATGATATTGAATCTGAGATCTATAAAAGGGTATTTTTAGTTTTTGAAAAAAATTGAGTTTTGATAGAGAAATGAGATTTGACCAAAATAGGTTTTGGTATCACAAACGGTGACACAGATCTATTTGAAGCTTTTGGAAAAACATAGTTGAGAGGGTTAAAATCCTAGCTGAATTGAAAGCTTGGAAAGGTGAAATTTGGATAGATCTTAAGACTTGAGCAATTGTAAGAGCTTGGTTTTCATTATTTTCACACAAAAGTTCTTGACGAGAAAAAAATTTAATTATTTTTGTTCTCTCTATTGATATGCTGGGTGATTTATCCATCATCTTTGAAAGAAAATAGTAGAAACCTAGGATATTTTTTGTTTTCTTGTCATGAAATTATTTATTGGGATATTTTCCTTCTTCTTGAGCCCATAACATTCATTTCCTATGTCTTTTTTCCATTTCTTAATGATTTTTCTATAGGTTTCATTTCATATATTTCTTGTTGAAATTTTTGATAGAGGCTTTGAAGAAGATTAAGGAAGGGAAATGTGACTTGGGCCTTATTGTATATGGAATTTGTATTCAATATTTTTACCTTTTTTTTATTTTTTTTGCATATATTAGGTTGCAAATTTCTGATCCAACCTTCAAATTTACAATGAAACACTTTTAGGTTTCTCCTTTATCTCACCATACAAATGGATTTTGATGGAATCTTCTCCTGTAAACTTGAAATCTACATAGACTATACCCTTATTGTAGTTAGTTTGTTCACATGCTCTTTGTAGCCATTGTCTTACTAGTTGCATGCGAAGCTTTTTTCTATTTTTTGCTTCCATAAGAGACCATATTTGTCAAAAATCCTTCCTCTTGAATTTATAATAGATTCAAGGCTTTCTAAATGGTCATACTATTGCTTAAGAATTGTACCTCAGAAATCTTGTAGCTTATCCTTCTACTACTTTTGCTTCTTGTTGGAATTTTTACCACATAGAGTACCTTGATTAGCTACCAAGGCTTTTTTCTTGGAAGACTAGAGAATTCCCATACTAACTAACTTTTCATGTTCCAAGACCAATATTCCTAAAAGTGACTTGAATGAAGGCTTACTGAAGGCACTACCTATCGTTAACTTGTGAGTATTATAACTGGAAACAAAAGTGGGATATTTCAGAGGAAGATGAGTCATCACATGTTTGATCCACTTTCCATCCTTGATGGGTTCACCACAATCCTAAAGTTGTGCCATATACATGTCTACTTGGGTAATATAATCTTTGATGGTGTCGAAATTCCTAGGATCCAATCTGAGAAGATTTTCCTCAATGGTGTAGGCCATATCTTTATCTACTATCCCATACAATGCTTCACTTTTATTTCAGACTTCTATTGGATTGTTGAAGTTCATCATGTGATATTTGACAAGATTTGAGATATTCTTTAACAAAGTGCCTAGGGCTATTTCATGTTTTGATGCCTAGTCTTCTTTACGAGACCCATTAGCATCATCATCAGGTTTCTTTGCTACAACAATTACATAACAAAATAAACCTTTTTCAACTAATGGTTCCTTTATCTTTTCTTTCCAAGTAGCATAATTATGTGGTGTTAACTTAGAAAAAAACCCATAATGCAAAAGAAAGAGTGCAATATGAAGGAGACACAAGAACACAAGACAGACCCCCACTTTTCACTCAATCAAAGAATCCCTTCGCAAATGAATGCTTTAGGAACTTTATATGTAGTGCATTTACAATAGGCCAGTTGTCAAACTGGACAAAAGTGGACTTCTGATTTTGTTGTATACAACCTCCTCTTGGAGTTCAAATTTGGTACTTAGCAATGTAGCTCAGATGTACAACAATTTTGAAGTTTGATCAAAGCAATATAATGCAAAAAAGGACCTATTTCTAAAAGTGGTATTTCTATCCACACAAGCCTATAATTTGATTACAAATTTGGAAAGTAGACAAAAAATTAAGCACTTTCAAAAAAATATAGAGCCTAAAAATTTGTCTAGATGAGCCTATACAGAGCATTTGAAGTTTCAAAATGTAGGATTGGATAGGTACAATTGCCAAAAACTAAATTTTCTAACAAATCCAAGCATCAAAGCTAGAAAACAATAACACCATTGAAAAATTCAATTTTTTTAAGCCTAAATCAAAAAGAAATACACCTAATTTCGAGTTTGAATGACTGAGATATGGCCTCTTGAAGTTGGACTATCAAATCAAAACTACATATGGTGAGGGGTCTATAGAGGAAATTTCTAGGTTGAATTTGACATCCAAATGGCCATCACAACAGTGCAATTGGGTTTTCTTGTGATGGTCAAATAGCCGTCAAATTGAAGATAGTGAAATGGTGACGTCAATGAAAAAGATAATCCAGACTTACATGGCAATACAGTCAGTGATGTGGCATATCCTTACTATATGGATGCTGACATGCATGTCATACAACCTTCACATTTTGTTGATGTGGTGATTACATGGACGATGAATTGGGAGGGGGCACTAACGTGGTGTTTGTGTATGGCCAAGTGGTGGATGATGTGGTGCAGTTGTGGCGGATTGCATGGTGTTGACTTCTCAATTGCAGTAACTAACAAAGGTTGGCAATGGGTTTGAAGTGGTGTTAGTGAAAAAAGGACGACACTAGTGGGGAGCTCGCTAGAGTTGATTTGTTGGTGGGATGTCATGATCACTGGCAGGAGGTCATGGTCACCAGTGTGGAGGAAGCTGATGATGGGTGTGAGACTTTAGTCCCACATTCACCATGTGGTGTCTGTTGTGCTTGTTTAAAAATAAGGGGCCACTAGATTTGAATCGGCTAAGAAGCTGCCGCTAGTTATTTCACCTAGTTGTGAAGTGTGAAGTCCATTGTGGAATTGTAAAGACCATCATTGATGGAATAGTAAGCTAGTTATGTGGAATATTCTGTCCATGGGCACTAGGATTTGACCACCTAGTTTTCCAATTTCGTAAATTGAGAATTCAAGTTCTAGTTTGCAAAAACAAATTGCTTCAAATTTGACTATACCCTAAGGTAGGCAAATTTATAGCCAAAATTCACCAATTTGATGCTCTAGATGCAATGGTGAGGTTTTCTTTGGCTCTAGATGCTCCCAATAGCTATAGATACTTTGGATCTAAATCGTGGTCCTCCAAGAGGTGAAGCAAAAATGGTCTTCAATGGCTATGTAAAAAGAAGCTCCCTCAACTCTGATACCATGTAAGAATTTTCCTTAAGGAAAAATGACACCAAGATCAAGAAGCTCAAACACTAAGACAATATGGACCAATAATGGATGATTAGAATAACAATAATGAGCATATCATATGTACATACACACTAGAAGTGTCTATATATAAAGGCATCTAGAATGACTAGGAGTTAGCGAAGTGATAAGACTCACAACTAAGCACATGTCCACCAATAGTAGATTATTCTCCATTGAGCACATGATTTAGTGTGATGATGAGAGGATAAGCTTACATAGGTGTATCTCATAAAGAGATCTTGTAGACACCATGTGCTCAATTAGAGTGCAAACAACTATGTTGTCTACATGACAACTCAGATGAATATGCAAACTCCTGTGTTGTCAACAAGATAACTCATATGACTACGCATACTCCTAGGTGCCTATATGATAAATAATAAAATAATGCATTTAACCTAAGTAAACTTAAGTAAAGTGTAATAATAATTAATTATTTACACTAACAGATTTCAACTTTTTAAAAGAATATTAAAATAGGCACAAAAAATACAAGCTAAGGGATAACATTATGTCAGCCTCATAGATCTTATTCTACATATCAGCTTTGTGTTCTCATTTGTTTAGCAAAATTTGACCACCTTCATTATGTTGAATTGCAGTGTTCTACATTGAGAACTTGCTCATTTGTTTGAGACAATTATAGAATTCTATTGGTTTGTAAAATGGAAGAAAAAAGTGATAACGAAGAGAATGGTCTTCTTCTAAGCAACTATGACATGTACATGGGGCACACAGGCATTCAAGGTCTTGAATGAAGAAGATGGTAAGACAAGATCAGTTGAAAAGAAAATGGTTATGTGTGGTCTTAAGAGTGCTCTTTACTCTCTCTTTGTAGTGTATTTTTTAGTGTTAGGTATTTATTATTGCAACTTCATGAATCTTTGTGCTTTTTCCCACACAAACCCTACACATTTATTTTCCAAAATTTCAAGGGAATCTAAATCTTGCTAAGATCAAAGATAAAACCACTAGCATGAAAAAAGATTTTTAACAAGAGTCGTTCTTTTCTATATTAAATATGATATATTTTTCCCTCATGAGAATTATTTATATATGTTATAATTTATTCTGTAAATAAATTTTAGCAATGTATTTACGGTTTTCTTGAAGTAGATTCTATCATTTTGAAAGAAACCTACCTACCAGGTTACCCTCCTCACTTTAAATCAATACATTTTTTTATTAGAATGGATTCATAGATTTTTCTAGCAAGAGAATAAACATGAAAGTTTAATAAAGGAGATGATCTTAGAAGCTTTTATCCATTGTAATAAGCGTATCTATAGAAGAGACATCTTTTTATGATTCTAGGACCTATAAAGACAATATTTCAATTTTGTTACTAAAGTTTATCCTATTTATTCCCATAAAATGAAGATGATCAAAATTAGAATAAGTCCATATTTGTAGATACTTATACATATTCAATATGTTTAACTTCAAACATTTTATGTTTTATAAGAATCTTATGTTTAGATTTGTAGTTGTTTCTCATTACAATTAATAGATTTTATGAAAAGTGGATTATTTCAATTGAAAAAGTTCACTTAATTTTAGTCATTTAAAAAGTTAACTATTTGATAAAAGTGGACAATGAAAAATAAATAATATAAATGGAGGAAGGACTTAGGGCACATCCAAAATTAATAATTCATTAGATACTAGCAATAAGGATCTACCATTCAACACTAAAACAAGAAGTAGCCAAGTTGACATTCGAGAGATATCCAATTGTATTGAGATCCAAAGATGCAAAGTTTTTGTTTTTCACTTGAATTTCTTTTTTAAAGTATTTTTAATTAATTTTTTAATTCATATATTTATTTTCACACAAATTAGGTACATATCGTCACTTCAATTTGTATTTAAATTAATTTTCCTTCTTTAAATTTGTATTCACACAAATGTGATTTTTCTTCTTTAGAATTTAAGCTCATCTACAATAAACATTTTAAAAAAAATATTTCTTTCTTTAAAATATAATTATAATTAAATGATAATTTAGAATTGAACTAGAATTAGTATCCAAAAATGCTAATAATTATAAAACTAAAAAATAAACAAAATTAGATAGTATATCAAGAATTGTATCTTAGACCATGTTTTAATAGTGTTGTCAAAATGTATCACGATGTCACCTTTCCCATTTATTAGATTGCACAATGGAAATGTCTATTAAATTCGGAAGTTTAAAATTAAGATACCATAATAAATAACATATACAATTTAATTTTTAATGTATACTATATAATATATATCATAATATTAACATAGATCTTAATTAAACTTTCATAATATTTTAATAATTACACATATTATATAATAAAACTACAATATTATACAAAACAAATGAATTATTTAATATGTAGTATAATTATCAGCTCTATCCTTGCACCTTTCAGATGTCCCGAATCTTTTAGACGTTAGATAGTAACATTATATTATTCATGTAACATATCCATTACGTCTTATTTCTGACAGAGAATAGTCATATTTGTTAAAGAGCATAACGACAATATTATTCATTACGTGGCATGACTGAATTTGTGCCTAACTTTTACTCCTTATCTTTTGGGACAATGTTATTAAGTTATTGTACTCCTTATCTTTTGGGACTTACCAGTCTTGTTGCTTTGTTTTTCTCTTATGGTATTATCAGGCTGATTGAGGAGATAAAGGGCATGTTCAATGCTCTTCCTCAAAACACTTCATCTTCAGAGATTTCTAACGCCATTTCCAAACTGAGATAAAAGAAGCTCTTGACTATGTGTACAGGTACTAAGTTTCTACTATACACACACACACAATTGGAATCATTTGTTTTTTAATCACATCGTTCAATATATTCTTTAATCTGTTATATTACAGGATGTATTTCTTTATAATATAAAAGTGTTTGAGTGTAAATTAAGAATATAAAATATTAACATTGTCAAATTTCTATAATCTATTAGTAAATTGAGTATATTTCTGGATTTGATTCTGTGTTTTTAGCATCACTTCTTTCTTCTTTTCTATTCTTGCACTCTCTTCCTAATGATGGACCATTGAGTATGGTTCAAAATGTTGATGCTAAAACACACAATCGAATCCAGAAATATACTCAAGTATAACATATACTTTTACAAAATTTTGATTTTGGGAAAGAAGATAAAATGAATTCTTTTATTTTGATGGTAAAGCTATTCTTTAAAAAATTAAAATAAGGTTTGAGGAAAGGGTGGATTGCTTAAACATCACACACTAAGGCTTGATTCCTATGTTAAAAGTGTTAAATAGTCAAAGTTGACTTATTTTTTCAAGTTGGATTTCTTCCTTAATGTGTGATGTTTAAGGTTGGCTAAGAAAGGGGGGTTGTCAATAAGTTCAAAGACATTTGGTGAAGTTATTAGGGATCAAGTGTTTTTTAGTGCAATGTGTCAACATCATAAGAGATGAGGTTGGGATCGTGCTTGATGAAAACTTGGCAAAGGGAATATCGCTTTGTCGTTAGATCTTAGTCAAAGAGGTTTTACTTGTGGCTCATGCTCCCATATTTGATAGCTACACTTGTACATGTTATAAAATCCTCCATCCAACAAAAGGAGAGGTGTGGAGGCTAGAAATGAATAATAAAAATGACACGTGGCTCCAAAAATTGTTTTCTTTTGTTTTTTGTATTATTTTTTCTCTAAATTTTTACAAGAATTATTGCTAACAATTTCATTTAAAATACCATTTATGATGTATGTTAGAAAATAAACAACAATGTTTAATTATCAAAAGGTCAAAAGCATTGCAAATTGTTGCTAAAAAGTAGCCACATTAAGACTTGTTCTTTTACTCCATCCCTAATAGTTGTAACATGTGGTTTGAATAGTAGGTATTGGAATGATATGAATGGTATTCGATGTGGTAGAGAAAGTCCTTGCATAGATCTTAGCACCACAACCTTGGGTTTTCAAATTCTTTGTCTCCACAGATATGGTGTCTCTTCAGGCGATATTCATAAATTTATTGAATCATAAAACAATTGTTTATGTTGTTTTTGATTTTGTGACTTAATGACCTTTTATGATTTATGAATTATTTTGGACTTAATTATAAAAGATTATGATCATGTATCTACCAATATTTTTCTCGTGCAATAGGTGTACTTATACTTCTTATTAATAGAATGTTCATACCAATTCATAGAATAAATGAATAATTTATTTTTAAATGATCAAATTTGGTTTTAATGTTTAGTAGAATATACTTTAAAAATAGAGTAGACACTCTTATAATTAAATTATAAATGTAAAATTGCAAATTTTAAATTTTTTTTTAGCATTTCAAATTGAAAGATTTTTATACTTATTTATAAAGTATAATTTTGCTTCCAATTTTATTAATTATTGTACTTGAAATCTCAAAGTACTAGATGCAAAATTAACTATATTACAATTTATATTAACAAAAGATGGAGTTGTTTCTAACTTAATGTCATATTAGATACATTGTCGTAGTTCAGAGATAATGATGGGAAATTTGTATGCTCAAATATTCAATCAAATGAGGAGTTAAGGAGCATTTTAAATTTATATCGAGCTTCACTCATTGCATTTCCTAAGGAGAAAATTTTGGATGATCACGAGTTCTTTTCTACTACATATTTAAAACAAACTCTACCAAACAATAATAATACAAATATTATGAAAGAGATATAATTGATAAACTTGAATATATTTCTTCATATTAATCAGATCAATCTATTTAGCAATGGAAATTCTAATTTGTATGGTGTCATAGATAAAATTCAATTTAGAGTATGGTTAGCATACCAATGTGCCTAGATTGGAAGCAAGTACTTATATTGACATATATGGAGATGCCAAGAAAATGAACATGTAAATCTAATATCTTGTAGCATACTTGTGATATTCTAATTGAGATAAAGGGGTAAAAACTTTATTAAATATCATAAAGCACTAATACAAAGAGATCAAGGACCTAAGGTCTCGAGAAAAAACAAAAAAGATAGCCCCAAATAGAGGTAATACAACCAACACAATCATCTATCATCATTCTCCACCCTATCCTCATCATGAATGCTACTTAAGTCAAAAAAAAGCTCTTGAGGAACCAACTCCCATTCCTAAATTCTCCATCCATCAGCATTCTTGGAAGCCCATTTCACCAAACAGTCAACTGCCCTATTCCAATCCCTTGGAATATGGGCAAAAATCACCATTTCCATCAAAGAACTAATTTGAATTTTTTTTGCACAATCCTAGTCAATTTCCAATTAACATCAGTGACTTTCTATTCATTAAGCAGGTTGATTAAAACCTGGAGTCAAATTCACAAACTATTTTTCTCCACCCTAAAGCATGAGCTTTCTCAAGAGCAACGAGAATAGCCAACCCTTCCACCAGGTTAATGGTTTGAATCCCATCATAGATCAAAAAGATAAAAATCACTAATCCCATAGCATCTCTACCAATCCATCCGATACTAGTTGGACCCAAATTACCCCTTGAAGAACCATCAGTATTGATCTTCAAGACCCCCTTGGGGGGGGGGGGGTAGTTGCCATTTACCAACCCTATCAATTTTTTGCTTCTTACGACATCATCTCTTAACCTTGGTTAAGACCAAAGAAGACACCAAAGTCCCCAATCTCTCCAGCAACTCTGTATCTGGTTTCCCCAAAGAGAATTCCACTTTACACAGCCTCCACTTTCTCTTGAATCATGCCCAATAACTTTTGCCAAATTTGTTGCACTAGCCTCTACTCTCCATGAAAAAATTCTTTGATTGCACTCTAGCCAAATCTGCCATAATAAGAAGATAGGCCCCACAAACCACACCTCCTATAGAAAAGGAGCCATAGAAGGGGGTTGTCCCATCCCCTACCAAAACTCAATCAAGGAGGAAGCATAGACACAAGGAGTTGCCCAAACTCCCCACCAGAAATGCCAAAGTTGCAGAGCGAAAGAGCAACAAAAAAACAAATGAGAAGAGGCCTCCTCATTAGCCCCACACATAACATAGCTAAAAGGGCCATGGAATCCTCTCTTCTAAATATTATCCCAAGTCAAACACTTATTCCAAACCAACATCTAGATAAAACAGTTACATTTTGGCCAAGATAGCTTTTTCTAGACCTTCTTCCACCACTGCACTTTAGGTAGAACCATCTTATGAGACACCAATTTGCTATATCTAGAGGCAACCATGTATGTCCCATTAGAATTGGGAGACTAGGCAAGCACATCATCCTCCCGAAGAGAACAACATCCTCTACTAGAGAGGATATTTTGTAGCATAGCACACCCCTCCTATAAATTAGCGATCGACCATTCATCTAGGGGCTTCCATTTAGCCATTTCCATTTGACCATAAGGGAAAAAGGACTTAAAATCAATCACCCATGACCAAACAACCTCCAAAAACTATTGACAAAGAAATACTAGGTTAGGAAACTAAGAAATGATTGGGGGATATCCATCCCAAGAGTCTAACCAAAATTGGGCCTCCGCCCCACACTTGCAAATCCAGAATAATCCATCCTTAATAAGCTTAGCCCTTTTCTTTAAAGTATCCCAAATCATAGAACCCTTCCCCCCAAGTGGATACCTAGAAATATCAAGATGAGGAATCCCTGGGAGATACTTCTAAGAAAGAACCATTGCCTAGCTCTTATCCTGCTCAAATGTTACACCATCGCCAGTAAATTTTAGCAGCCAACGCCTCTCTTATCAAAGCTGACTACCTTAAACCTAGTCCCCCATAATATTTCAAACTGCACACCACTTCCCATCTAACCAAAATCCATTTGGAAGCCTCCAAGCAGCCCGCCCATAAAATTGGTTCACCATAGAATCTAGATCCTTAAGAAATCCCATAGGAGCAACCTGGAGCATGCATCTATAAATGGGTAGAGCCTGCACAACTGACTTAATCAACTGGACATGACCAACAAAGGATAACTAGTGATGAGTCCAATGATTAACTTTCACCCAAAATTTGTCCAAAATAACCTACCAAAACTCCTTGGGAAGCCTACTTAGTGAGATGGGAATGCCAAGATATGTCAATGGGAGATTCCCAATTTGAAACCTCAAAGTGTGAGCAATCCTATGTTGAATAGAGCCTGGAGTATTAAAGAAGTAGATGGAATATTTTCCCTTATTAATCTACTTTCCTAAGGTAGCTAGGTACACATCCAAGACCCTACAAAGATTAGATGCCTTCCTCATTGTAGCCATCCCCATCAAAGTTGTATCATCTACAAATTGCACATGAGTCTGCAGGGGTAAAGCTCTACCCCACCTCCAACCTTGAATAAAACCAGACTCCACATTCTGTTTAACCCATCTCCCCAAGCCTTCTACCAAAAGAATAAACAAATAAGGGGAGAAAGGGTCTCCCTAAAAAAGCCCCCTTGAAGCCCCAAAAAGCTTAGAATGGCTCCCATTAATAAGCACCAAGAAAGAGACTGAAGTAATGCAACTCCAAACCCATTGAATCCAATCTTTCACAAAGCCAAAAACACTAAGAAACCACCATTGGAAGGACCATCTTACTCTGTCATATGCCTTTTCCATATCTAATTTGATAAACATCGCTTTTTCTTTTGATTTGGCCATAAAATGGATGACCTTAGTTGCAATAACAGTCCCATCAAAAATTTGCCTACCAGCAACAAAACCACTTTGCTCCTCGGAGATTAAATCAGCAAGCCCCTTCTTTAACCTATCTATAATAAGTTTGGAAATAATTTTGTAGATAACATTGGATAAAGAGATGGGCCAGAATTGGGTCAACCTATCAGCCCCCTCCTTCTTGGGGATAAGAGAAAGAAAAGTAGCATTTAGAGCCCTTAACATCTGCTTATTGTATTGAGACTCATGAACCACAGCTAGGAGATCAAAATTGATGATATCTATGAACTCTTGAAAAAACTTAATAGGGAAGCCATCCAGACCTGGTGCCTTCCCTTTCTTCATATTAAAAATAACCCCTTCAAGCTCCTCAAGCAAGATATCCTTCATGAGCTATTGATTCGTATCTTCGATCAAAAGAGAGGGGATACATGAAAGAACTTGGGCTTCCTCAAGAGACCCCCCCTTGCAAGTCCTCTCTAAAGAAAGATTCAAATTACTAGACTTCCTCCCTAAACATTTCTAGAAAGGAAGAAAGAAGCTCTCCCCTATCATTCACCAATCTTGAGATAGAGTTACCATGTCTCCTAGCTTTCACAAAATTGAAGAAAAAAGTTGTATTTTTGTCCCCTTCCTAAAGCCACTCAATTTGCACCTTCTATTTCTAGTACATTTCCTCTCATAGTTCCCATTCTTTAATCAATTTCATAGCCCAAGCCTTGTCCTGAAGGAATTCATCTATTACCCCCTCCTCTCTTATCCTTCTTGTGATATCATCCAAATCTGCTTGAGCCCCTACTTTTTCATGAAATATATTCCCATAGTGTAAACAATTCCATTGCTTGACCTCAAATCTAACATATTGAAGAAGCTTAGCAAAAATATACATTGAAGTGCCATAGGTTGGTCTACCTTTCTTCCACTAATCAGAGACCAAATCATGCAAAGATGAGTCCCAAAGCCACATAAGTTGGAACCTAAAGGAAGGCTTTTGAAGCACTTGAGTTGATTCTATAAAAAGTTTGATAGGCCAATGGTCCAATCCTCCCCAATCCAAGATCTTAGATCAAGATGACCACATCCCTCCAATTCAGTAACAAGAAACTAGTAACCGATCTAACCTTTTTGCAATACAAAACTCTCCAGTCCAACAATTGTTCTAGGTGAACTGGCCATTGTTCGGTTTAATGTCCACAAGGTTCAAGGTATTAATATTGTCATGAAGCAGTAATGCAAAAGGCTCCAATCTACTAGTACCACCTTGCTTCTGAGCCAGCTCACAAATAGCATTGAAATCTCCAGCCAAAATCCAAGGATGAAAGGGTAGCATGCTATGAATCAGCTTGATGTGGGACCACAAAGTATGTTTACCCTAGAGATTAGTAGGCGCATAAATATTGGAAAATAATATGACACCCCCTGTCTCTAGGCAAGTAGCAATCATGGACAGAGAGGATTTAGAGGAAATACACCAAAGAGGTTAGATTTTTCTAGGATTCCATAAACAAGCCAAACCCTTGGAAGCACCATGGGCCCTAATGCATTGGCATTCCCCACTTCTCCACAACCTAGGCTTCAAACCTTGCATACTCTCCATAGATAACTTAGTTTCCTACAAAAAGAGAACATTAGGACCTTGTGTTCTGACTAACTCATGAAAAACTTTGTGTTTGGGGCCGCTATTCAAGCCTCGCACATTCTATGATAGAACAGTCATTTCAAGGGCATGAACAAATTGAATCCAAAGGCTTAACTGCCCCTGAATCCACCAAATTTTCACTAGCTAATTTAATCTTTTCCACATATTTTTTTTTGCCAGATTTAACAAATTTCTCTGCCCCCACCCTTCTTGATATCTTTCTATAGAATACCCAGTTTGGGAGGAGGCTTATTCTTCATTGTCAAACTTGAACCAATGTGCTGCCCAATAGCTGGAGAATCCATACTTACTGTGGTAACAATGGTCAAGGTTTCTTGCACCTCAGAAGTTCCCTTTTGCTAATCAGCATCCAATTGTCAACACTCCTCCCCTAGGGGATCCATAGTAGAATAAATAATACGATCTTCTTGAGCTAAGTCCACAAGGCCATGATCCAAATTAATCAAACTCGAGTTCACCTCCTATTGGCTAAGCTCATCCAAAACCTCAAACCTGTTAAAGGTATCCTCCTG
Organism: Cupressus sempervirens; assembly: GCA_028749045.1. NCBI lineage: Eukaryota > Viridiplantae > Streptophyta > Pinopsida > Cupressales > Cupressaceae > Cupressus > Cupressus sempervirens. The sequence continues at coordinate 196,678,877 of CM053784.1, read as the reverse complement.
CCTTTCTTTGAAAGACCTCTTTTGACCCCTATTCCTATTCCAAGCCCTGATTAGAACAAAACCATCAGAAGCGCCTGCCTCATCAGGAGCTATGCTCTTCCCTTTATCTATCTCAGGAGGCTTGCTTACAGGCTGTGATGGATGGGATTCCTGAGGTTGATTCCTTGGGCATCTTCACTAAAAATGACCATATTCTTAACAAAGGAAACAATGAAAAGGAAGAGTTTCATAATCTAATTACTGCACCCAAGAATAAGAACCTGCACACATCTCTATTGCATCTGGTAAAGGTCTACTAAGATCAATTTCAACATAAATGTGAGCAAAATTAATTACCTTTTTTCCCAAGGTTTGTGATGAAGTCCCTATAGGATTTCCAAGCATAGAGGCCAAAAGATGTAACACATCCTCTTGACAACATTCTACTAAGAACCTCGATAAGATAATCCATACTATGACACGATTGGGTAGCTCCTATGTAGGGTTGAAGCTAGCATGCCATGGCTTAATAAACAACCCAACCTTATTGTTGAAATAAGTACCTCCCTCAAACACCCTATTGCGATCAGCAATACAGTTTAAAGTAACCATGAAATAACTGTTTGCCATCAACATTATCTCCATTTCCCCTTCTAGTTCCCAAGTCCTCTAAGCCCAAATCTGCAATAATTGCAAGGAAACCGTCATTCCTAAAAACTTACAATATAGGGAATGATGCGAATAATATTCAACATCATCTGCAATCATTTCAGTTGGGACAACCAGTTTTGGCCTCTCCTCGCACCTCTCAAGACATCCATTGGTCTTTGCAATCCTTGAGCCATTAGATAGCCCCAAATCAACAGTCTTAGAGTTTGGAATGAATAGGTTATTGTCAAAAGTCTTCATCCCTTGGTTTGAAAATTTAGGGCCTAAAGCCACCCAAAAATCCATGCGAGGGCTCTTCATTGTTGTCTCCCCCTTAGCATCAGCCATTGATAAGAACCACCAAATGGGAAAGGGATACCCTCCCCATCCTTTATCCAATACCTTCCAATTTCAAACAACCACCTCCACTCCCTATCCACCATAGCAAAGAACAAACTAGGGCTGCTGGATATCAAATACCCACCTATAGCGTCCACTTCCCATGAACAAAGAAAGTTAGTAGGAAAGCACAAAGCATTCTTCGCGTGTAGAAAAGGTCTCCACCTTCAGATCATGGCCCAATCCAAAACCTGTGAGGGAGAACCACCCAATCTGTAACCCCTGAAACACTAATCTCCCATTTTCGCATTGCTCAGAAGACACAAGAGTAGAGCTAGGGCACAGGTGCCCTAGCTTGAGATGCAAGAAAAATGTTTGGCCTTGATCATAGTCCATAAGAGAAATTTCTATGAAGAGGCTTCCACCTTGTGATATTCTAATTCAAAACCTTAAGATTTTCTTTTTTCAATACACAATATAATTTTGTATTTTAGTAGAAAATAAGTTTTTATTTCTTAATTTTCTTAAAATTTTCTAAGATATTCTAACATTATAATTTGGAATTGTTGTAGTATTTTTAACTCAATTATTTTGGAACTAGAAAAGATGGACTTCAATATGATCCAATCAATTCAACAACATGAACTTCAAATTCTCTCAAGGTAAAAATTTCATGCTATGAAAGATACTATTTTAGTTTTCTTATTTAGTTAAATTTATAATATTTTTTTATTGTTTGATTACTAGACAATCATATTTATTTAGTAATGTGTGAATGTTATAGATGGTAGATAGAGTATGGTCTAGCTAAACTAGAGTTTGTTTGACAATGCCATGTGGAATTTTATTTTATAGCAGCTGCGATGTGTACTAATCCAAATTATTCTACTTTTAGAATTGGGTTTGCAAAGATGTGTACATTTCTCACTTGCTTGGATGATATTTATGACACTTATGGAACTTTGGATGAACTTAAACTCTTCACACAAGCCATCAAGAGGTATGCACAACTTACAAGAAGATATGAAACATATGCATGTGCTAAATATTTAAATATTATTTGTGTACAACACATGGATTCCATGTGATAGCTAATAGATTGATAATAACATTAAGTTGACATAATAAGTGATTAACGACTAGAAAAACTAGTAAGTAGACATATGTTGCTTTATCTTTCCATATTTGTTATGCACTTTCCATATATTCATATTGTGATAATAGATTATCTTATGGTTAATGAAGGTGGGATTTAGCATCCATGGAAGAACTTCTAGAATATATGAAAGTGGCATTCAACACCTTTGATGAAGGTGTAAGGAGCATGGTTTGAGAGGCTAAAAAAACTCAAGGAAGAGACACACTTGACTATGCACATAAAGCTGTATATTTGTGAAACTAACTAATTCTCCATATGCATATTTAATATTATATTAGTGTAGAGAGTGTGGATAAAGTATTTAATTAAACTAATATATTAATTTATCCAAATTTTTTAGTATTATTTGAACATTCATTACTAATTATCTCATATATAATTCATTACCATATCGACCATAATAAGTAAAAGTGAAATAATTTAAAATAAAATTATTTTATTTAAAAAAGAAATGAACTATAATATAATCTATGCATAAAATACACTTTCTCAGATGTGTTACACCCCACACACACACACACATAGACATTCATACATAACCTCTTATTTCATTGTATGCCACAAATGTGTTTTAAATAAATTATTTCATATATTTTCTACTTATTATTGATAATAATAATCTATAAAATAGAAAATTTATTTCAAGTCATTAAAATCTCATTCTCAATGTAATTAACAATATAATTGGATTGGAGAGGGTTTTCCCATTACTTGGTATTTTAATTTTGTTGTTTACCTTTTTATATTTTCTTAAGTCATAACCTTATATTACTAATATTAAGCTAATTTGCATCATATTCTAATCAATTTAACCTTTTGACTATGTCTAATCATATTAATTTCATCATTGATCCTTTTAATCTTTTTAATTGATTAGTCATCCTTTTTAGGGGAAATAACCAACAATTTATCCTCTATACTAAGTCATGTGTCAGATGTCATGATAAATAAATATAAATTTTCTACCCAACTTTGAATTTATGTCAAAATTAATTTTAATTGTTCACTTTTTGAAATGAGAGAATTATTGAAAATTTAAATGTCCAAATATCTCCTTCTACTAATTTTCTTTCACCTACTAAATTAACCTACACCTCCTATATTCTAGCCCACACCTTCCCTTTCCATTTTCTTAGTAGTTTAGCCTCCCTTCCAAATTTCATTTCTCTTTATACATTGAATCTTGTCATAAAATCTCATAAATATGACAATTTACAATTGCAATATGAGACTTTCCAAATTGAAACTCTTCCAATGATTATAGCCTTTCCATTTACCAAAATTGAGTTCCCTCATGCAATCTTGACAATTGGTTGAGTTTCGATCTCATCCATTAATTTTGAGTTCCAAAACTTTTAACATTTTCCCCATTGCTCTTAGTTATCAAACCACAAATTTTCAAATATGTTTTCATTATTGTCAAAATTTTTCTTTCATTTCTAGATTTACTTTGTCATTTAATGTAAGAAAAAGACCATCAACCTAAGAAAAAAAAATGTGCATGATTGAAGTCCAATTGAGAGAGTTTTTTTTTTGTTTTCTATTCCATGCACTTTGTTTCAGTTACTTTAATGGTTTGATTAATATTTAGGTTGCATGATTAATTAGGCTTTGTGGTTGTTTACTGTATGCAACATTTTTTTATAGAGTTTTCTAGTAATTTATTTACTTTAAATTACTAATGTTGACTTGGAATATTGATTTTGTATAGTGGGAAGCTTGTATAGATTCTTTCATGCAAGAGGCAACTTGGCTTGCAATAGGGTATATACCATTTTTATAGGAATATTTAGAGAAGGGAAAAGTAAGCTCTAGATCTCATGTTGTAATCTTGCAACCTATACTATCATTAGATGTGCCCATCTATGATGATATTATAAAAGAAATTGATTATCCATCAAAGTTTAGTGATCTTTTATGCTTGGCCCTCAAACTAATAAATGATACAAATACTTTCAATGTATGCATATAAATTTAGATAATTCAACAAAATTTTCAAAATATTGCATTTATTCATTCATATAATTAATTAATTTTATTTAAAAGTGATTAATTTGAAATTTGACAAAACTATAATGGTTTTATTGAAGGTTGAGGAAAATTGTGGAGAAGCAACATCGTGTGTGACATGTTATTTGAAAGATAATCCTAGATCTACTGAGGAAGCATTAGAGTATCTCAATTCTTTGATTGATGAAAAATTCAAAGAATTAAATTGGGAATATTGAAAGCCTGATAATGTCCCAAGAATAAGCAAAGATCATGGATATGCAATATCAAAAGGCATCCAACTTCTATACAAAGAAAGAGATGGAATCAATGTATCAAGCATTGAGACAAAAACTCTTATCACCAAAACCATGTTTGAACCAATACCTATGTGACATATAGATTATATATACATTGTCAAAAATGAAATAGTTTCCTTTTATGAATCTAAAACAATGCTCAAGTAGTTTACTAATTCTTTGTACATGAGGATTATACACACTTTAACAAAGTAATACTTTTCTTTCAAAAATATAGTGTTATTGATTTTGATGGGAATTTTTGAAATATTATTTTTTATCTCATGATTATTGTTATCGCTTGAAATTCAACCCTTATAAAGTTGAACAAAACTTAATATTTCAAGGTAACATGGAATCACTTCTAAGTTGTGGACAACTTAAGGTTTGGAGTGAATCTCTAGATAAGGTTGACTCCTAGTTTCTTAACATGCTGAACTACTGATTTCCCAAGAAAATGAATAAAGAAACTGAGAATAAAAGGACTATAACTAGGACTAAAACTAAAACACTAAAACTTAAAGCTTTAAATTGCACTAACTAAAGTGATTACCAACTTAAGCAGAAAATAAATACTTCACCAATACTTAGCTCAAGTATGGAGACAATGAATAACAAACCCACTAGAAATTCACCCATGCATAAATATTTCATTGGCTAGTTACAAGTTATAATCACTAGAAAGAAAAACATAAATCTTCACAAAATTGGTTCTTATACACTTAAATAACATGGTTAACAAGCTACATATTAACACACCACTTACAAAGAGGGCATAAAAATATGAGATAAAAGTTGCAAGGAAAATGATTACATACAACTTCATGAAATACTTAGCATAGACAAAAAAAATAAATGAGAAGAATTCAATTGACTAGAAAATAGAACATGAGACTTGCAATTTATTCGTCTTCCATTAAAAAACTTGAGTTACAAAATATCAAGAAATAAGACAAAGGATCACCAAAATCATTAAGTCTCCACATCCATTAATCATAATTGAGGAAAAGAAGTGAATAAAGCTCACTAAGTACATCCTTGAAGAACCCTGGGTTGAATACAGAAAAATAACCCCTAAAATAGGACCTAGAACTTCATAACATCAAGTGTAAGCCCACTCAAAACTCCATTAAGTTATAAGTAATCTTGTGACTCATCAAGACTAACTTGAGCAATACTCCAACTAACCATAAAGAGTCTTCAACCACCTTTGAAAATGCAACAAACCCATACTATATTCCCATGTCAAATGACCACCCCAATTACCTAGTCACATCACCAATGAAAGCATATCTCCATTTGCTTAATGACACACATATCTAGTTTGAAATTTAAGTCATCATATCAAGAGTAATAAGGTGTTACAAAAAGGCTTTTGACATTCATCATTTTTTGCATTTTGTAAATTACATTACTAAATGATTTATACATAACATCATTTAATAATGTTATTTTTTAATGAAGATATTAAAGAAAAAGTTCAAAACAAATACAAAGAAAATAAGTTTCAAAACATCGACACCTACTATAACCACCCATGACATACTCTTATTAGAAATTTCTAATAATTAAACTTTATTCATTCATTCTCAACTTTGATATGGTAAGTTGCTAATTTCTTCTTGGTGCTGATAAAATTTTCTAATTGTTAAATGTTAATTATAATTTTCTTCTTGTGATAATTCAAAGGGTGTTTATTTTTCATTTTCATGTTTCACATAGTTTTTTGGTAAAACTAGGATAGAAAACTTACTTTTGATTTTGCATTGAAGGGTTTTTATCCTTTTCAAGAGAAATTAATTGTTATTAATATTTGGGGTGCATTTTTACTATTGTAATTGGTTATATTTTGGTGGATTTGTGAATCTCAACATTTTTGTGTGTGCTCTTGAAGTGAGGAAGTTGTAGTGACTCTTATGAAGTAGACTGTGCATTAATTTTTTTGTGCCTTATTTTTCTGATACATTTTGGATTGTTTTCTTGCAGACTAATTTGTGTTTCTAGGGTCATGTTATGCTAGCTTTACAAAAGGCAACAAAAACATATCTTGTCAGGCTCTTTGAGGATACAAACTTGTGTGCCAACATCCATGTAAATAGGGTCACCACCATGTAAAAGGATATTCATCTTGCTACGAGAATTCATGGTGAGAGAGCATAAGATCTTTTAATCTAGATCAGATTTGCAACAATATTAATGATTTTTTTGATTCTATAGTCTAGCCTTCTCTTATATAGGTGTTGGACTACACTAAATTACATTTTACACTAATCAAATATGACTTTGGTATATATTATCTCATATTACACTAGTTATTATTTTTTCCATTTTGGTTTCATAGTAAGATTTCCATTTACATGTGAATGGAAGAAATGTTTTTCCATCATGAATTTCTTGCTTGACATTGTTGATGATATGCATGTATTTAAAGCATTTTCATGCCTTTGTTTCATTTCTCTGTACAGACAATAGATGTATAGGAAATGGAAGAAAAAAGTCCCAAATATGGAAATATTTATGACCATTGATATTTTCAAATTAGCTACATTTACATACTTCCTCTCAATTTGAGCATATTGTATTCTTTTTAATTGATCTCTTAGAAAAGGGTTCTTCTCTTAGTTTTTTTTGGTTTTTATTGATTGATTTTTATAAGAGTCATCTATTGTTCTATTAGGAGAGACTTCCATTGTAATATCCAGATCCAATTAATTCTAATGTATTATTAGTTCAAGCTTATTTTTTTGATTATTTACAAATGTGAGCTATTATTTTATATTTTCTTTGGAATAGCTATATATACCAAAAATACTATGGTGTGTAGTTAATCTTAAAATGTTTCAACATAATGAAAAGCAATATTCTAAAAACCCTAAAAAAATCATTTAAAACTTCCTATTCAACATTTCAAGCTGGTTGCAAGTAAAAAGTATAGCCTTTATAGTTATTAGTGCCATACAATTACTAGATTTAAGAAAATGAACATATTTTTCACATTAGGATGAAGCTTTACTGCTAGGGAGGGTTTTAATTTGTTCACAATCTCATAAAATAAGTATTGGGGCATTTATCTTTGCATTAATATTATTGTCACTCTCTAGTCGTGCTTTGTAGAAGATTGAATGGAAGTCTCAAGATTAGTGGTAAATAAGGTTTTAGATTATTGTTGCAAAGATCTAAATTTTGGAGTGAGGTAAATGTCATGCTTTTTTTCTTTTTGATTTTTATTTTGAGTGGAACCAATTTTTTAAGCTTTTAGTACTATAGTATTTAGCAGACAATCAACATCATAAATTGCATTGCTACAACTTTTTGTCAATTGTAATGTAATACATCTTTTTTCTTGCATTGATATAGTCTTTTGCATTAGTTAGTAACAGAAAAAAACTAATCCTTCTAAAGTAAAAAGACTCTAAAATTAATCATAGAAAAATATATTTATAAGTTATTTCCTTTTCATAATATCATCTAAACTAATTATTAAAAATATGAATTATGTGATTATTTTTCTTTTGGATTGATTGTATGATAGTTTAGTCAATATACATACCCTTGGCAGTGAGGAATAGTTCCTTAAATTGTCCAAAATGGAAGGGATGATTGAAGTTTCATGAATGAATTTTGTAACGATAACCTTGAGGTACTCATTATGTTTATCATAGATGCAATTGAACTCACTACTTTGGAGAGGCTTTTAGCAAGATCATTTTATCACCAAGATGCACAAGGTTTTGAAAAGAAAGAGACCATGTGTAGCAACTAACATATTGTAGCCAAAAGAGTCGATTCATCTTCACTACTTTTGTTTCATGATCACACCTTCTAATGTTTAATATATTTATATGCAACAAAAGACAAAGATACCCTTCAAATTTTGGAAAAGAACCATCCATGTAATTTCATAATGTCATTTTTTTTGAGCTAGATAACATTCTTTCTCTCAAGGGTTAGTCTATTCTTATTCTTATTGATATCATAGCAGATGTTTTTAGAAAGAAATAAGCCATAATCTAGTTAAATTGGTTTAGTTGTTGATTAGTTGGGTTGATTACAAATTCCTATAAAACTGTCATCACATTAGGTATAATAAAATGAACAATCAACCATTCCTAGCTAGCAGGATCAAATACAATTTTCCAAGGTGATAAAATTGTATATGCAGATGCATCACTTGCATGCTAGGCATGAAGTGCATTACCCAACTTATAACAAATTGTTGGATATAAGGCCTCCATATGCTAGCCCAACAATGGAAGCCAAGGATGTAACCATGCATGTATTGGCATAGTCTCCCTATGAGGATCCCAAGTATCTACTATTGTTGTTAATTTGGACATCACTATATGATCTAGAATGTTATGAAGTACTGAATCCATTAGTAACTTCTCCCATGTCTTCTAAAAATGTAGCATAGGTTCGAGGTCCCTTGGCTCCTAGGAATTTGTACCAGCTATTCTCACTACTAGAAGAATAACTTCATTGAAGAGTTGAGTGTTAGGAATTGAAGAAACAAGTTCTGCTTCTGTATAAATGCCATAAACATGAGCTCATTCCCTTGTAGAAGCCTTTGCTGTAAAGACACTGCCTCTAAACATACAAAGGATGTTGAAGTGGTTCCTAACCTTGAAACACTCTTATAAGCAATGGAAAAGAAAATGCAAATGCGATACATGACAAATTTCACAACTGCAAAGTCCTCTTGATATTTGGACTATAAATTCTCAAAGACACTTGCAAGTGATTCCAAGGTCATAGTACGTACCACAAAAATTTCATGGATTCTATCCAGTTCTCCCATAATATCCTCTATGTTGTCTAGCTATTGTTTCTACCATACTGTCTCTTTCAAAAGTCGCTCCTTCCCCTTTGGGTATATTGCTATAGACTCTCTCTCTCATGACTTAAATTTTGATCAAATTTCTAAATATCTACCTCTACCATATCTAAAATCAACATCACACTGTGTTGTAACTTTGGCATTGGTGTTTTATCCTCAATAGCTTTCATTTCAGCAATTTAGAATTCAAGTTTTGAAGTTTCCTCTTCATTATATGTTTGGTTTATCAATGATTTCCTCCAATTCAATTATGATGCATCTCAACTAGGTGCTCCAATGATGTAATCACCCATCTATCTCCAAATTGTGAAAGAACATTTTGTTTTACATAATCTAGATAGATATTGACATTTACAATGCCATAAACTTGAAGATCATTATGTGTGCATCCCACTTTAGGGAAAAAATGGATGTCATGTTCTTGTGCATATGTTTTAATCACTTGCTTCAAACTCAAATGAGGTGCACCCATGGAATTATTCAAGTGAATACAACTGCCCATGGAAATTGAGGCTTTTTATTGAGCATATGATGTTGCTACTTAAGTTCCTCAAATTGTGTTGCTCTTTTATCCTAAGATAACTTACATTCTCTCTATCCCTAGGTTATTCCATAGTTGTACCCTATACATATTGATTCATCATTTCAAGGACTACATTTAGCTTGACTTCTTATCCTCTCATTAGCAAGGATCTCGGGGTAAATTAGTCCTTTCTAGCCTAAAAATCAAGTGTATGCTACTTCATTAAAATCAGGTCTTGAACAAAGGCAGTGATACAGAACCTACTATCACTTTGGAAAAATTGTTGTCTCCAACATTCTAACCATATGATAAATGGGAATAAAACATGCCCAAATAATAACCCATTTAAATTGGTCTAGTTGTTGAATAGCTAGGTTGATTACAAAGTCCTATAGAACTATCATCAAATTAGGTACAATAAAACAAACAATTAGTTGTTCCCAACAAGCAAGATCAAATACAGTTTTCCAAGGTAATAAAATTGCATTTTCCAATGCATCACTTGCATGCCAAGCATGAAGCACATTCCCCAAATTATAATGAATTTCTAGATATAAAGGATCTGTATGTTGGTCCAACAAATGAAGCAAAGGATGTAACCATGCATGTATTGGCATAGTCTCCTTGTGAGGATCCCAAGTATATACTATTGTTGTTAATTTGGGAATCACTATATGATCCAAAATATTATGAAGTACTAAGACCAATAGTAACTTCTCCCATGTCTCCAAAAAATGCAGCATAGGTTCAGGGTCCCTTGGCTCTGTAGAATTTGTAGTAGCTATTCTCACTGCTGGAAGAATAGTTCTTCAATAAAGAGTTGAGTGTAAGGAGTTGAAGAAGAAAGTTTTTCTTTTGTGTTAATTTCATAATCACAAGGCTCATTCCCATGTAGAAGCCTCTACCACAATGACATTACCTAGATATAAACCATGTAAAGAATGTTGAAGTGGTTCCCAACCTTGAAACACTCTTATAAGCAATGACAAAGAAAATGTAGATGCAATACATGAAAAATCACACAACTTGTAGTCCTCCCAATATTTGGACTGTATAAATTCTCAAAGACACTTGCAAGTGATTCCAATGTCATAGTACCTACTATAACACTTTCCTAGATTCTATCCAATGCTCCCATAATATCCTCTATGTTGTTTAGCTGTTATTTCTATCATGGACTCTCTTTCTAAAGTTGCTCCTTCTCCGTCTAGTATATTGCCACAGACTCTCTCCCATACCTTAAATTTTGATCAAACTTCTAAATATATGCCTCTATCATATCTAAAACCAACTTCACATTGTGTTGCAACTCTGGCATAGGTGTTTTATCCGTATAGCTTTCATTTCAACATTCAAGTTTTCATTATTGGTCAACACTCTCACTTGTGGACCTCTCATGTCAAGCACTTTATGTACTATTTCTAAGCCATATTCTTGCTTCTAAGCTAATAGTTTCACATGCATTTTCTTGTAAAACATTAATTGTGTTGAATAATTGTAAACTCTTAGAAAGTGCATTTTTTTTTCTATTAGCATCAATAGGTTTACCTTGAACAAAATCAAACTAAAGAGACATAAATGGAACACAAATTATGACATTTTCTTCATTGCACCCATATCATGTCTTTATGTCCCTAAGCTAGACAATAATGTCTATTGGTTCTCATCAACAAATAATATAATTAGTTCTCTGCCACTATCAAAACTTATCATTGGGAGAAAGATAGTCCAAATAATAAATCAATATGAAATGAGAGTTGTGTTGATGTAATAGATGGAGATATAAATGAAGCATATTTATAGGGGTGAGATGGGTTGATCATTGGGTCAGAAATGTGATGAATAGGGATGAAATGCAAAGGTGGGATGTTGAAAATGAATAATCACGAGAATTAATTCAATTGGCATCAATTTGACCTCAAATTAGTCAAATACAATAGAGAGAGGATGAGTTGGTGCACCTAGTTATGACTTATCCAGTAAGTATTAATGTAGTTTTCAATTATAAGAAAAGTTCAAGAACAATTTTTTTTTAGTATACCAACCAAAAATAATAATTTTTTATAGTATACTCTTTTATTTATGTGATAAAATAAAATGCATATGTGTTATTTTTATAGAGGATGCTGAATAGGTTAAAGGGTCATGCCCTAAATGATGATACTTTAGGTGGTTCAAGTACACCATATATTCTATCCTACACTTATGTTTTTGTCAATCATTTATTTTTTAATAGCTCTAGAAATCTTGTTTTTTTTATGCTCTAACAATCTTATTTTTCAGCTCCTAGTATTGATCCTATGTTCACTACGTCGCCTACTACAAGGAACAAAACCAAAGAGGTAATGCTGACTACAATGTCAGAAACATGTAGCATGACCACAGATGTGATGACAATGCCTATTGGTAAGTAGATTCCTCTTTCTCTCTCTCATTTTTCATGTGCTTATTTCACTTGAAATATTATTTCTTAAGGTGCATTTTGTAATATTGGATCCATTTTATGCAGGAGGCGATGAGAACATTTTTTGAAGTAACCATGTTAGATGTATGAGAACACTAAAGAATTGTGATCAATTGCTCATGAGAAATGAAGATGAACTTCCCCTGAGAGTAGCCCAACTTCCAAGTACTTTAAATATTGATCCTTTCTTAAAGATTTTAGATGTTAATGATGAATTTAGATGTGGGGGGCTAGATGAGCTTCCACCTTCATGTGGTTGGCCCTGATTAGTAGAGAATATTACACATTCTCAAAACCAAGTGAAGCACAACTTTAACCTATGATTGAATGACAACTAACTATGTGAACCTCTTAGTTTTAGGCAATGCAAAAGGAGGCCATAGTTCAATATGAAATCATTTTCATATGCATATGACATCAGGTGGAACTAAAACATGCAACAAGTTTTCATTTTTGTTAGAGGTCTTGAAATAGGTATTTTAAGTTATAGACCATCACAAACATTATAACTTTGAATCTTAAGGGAAAGGCTAATGTCCTCAACATGCAAGAAAATCAAGACTTTCTATGTGCTAGCTCATTGAGGATATTCTCTTAGCCATAGCTCAACTAGAGTTCTATTGTTCATGATGGTGTATAATTTTGAAAACTTAATAAATCTATTAAATAAATGTAAAAATGGTGGGTTTTTTAAGCTCCATCTATTCTCCATGCATATAGAACATAGTTGCAAGTGCATTCTCAATTTAGAGTGGAAAAATCTTATTTTGGATGTGATAGAAAAATGACATGCACCAAAAGATGGGAAAATGATGTCACTTTTGTAGGTCTGGAACCTTTTTTTGTTATATTTTTTTGCATGTATCCACATGAATATGAATATTTTCTCACACATATCATTTAAGAACATTGTTTTCTTCATATTTTAGGTTGAAATAGGTGTATTTTTTTCACTAATAAGATTACAGTCCCTAGATAACTGAGGTAGCCCACTTCACCATTTGAAGGACATGTGTTACAAGGTACATTTTCTAGAGTATATTTTTTCATGCATGATGTAGGAATTCATAGAGATGTATGCTCTAGAAGAACCAACTTATTAATGTTGTATTATTTGGTTTCTTTTTTTATGTATAATTTCATCACTTGATGTGATATGAGAAAGAAAAAAAATTCTAGATACCCATAATTTATTTTCATAATTTAAAAATGATTGGAGGTGTAAAAAAGTAAGTGAGTTCTACTAGAGAGAAGGTACCATTCAAATGGCCCTTGAATGAATATTTATATCTAAGAATAAGTGGGATCTCTATGAGACATGTGTTGATTACACAAATGAATATTTATATGAAAGAAAACATGGAAGTTTTGAGGGATCATCCATGGAAGATCATGAATGTACTCCTTTCTATGTTTTCAGCCTCCTAAAGAATTTACTATTTTTTATCTTGGACTACGTGATTTGTAGGAAGATGTGAAACTAATGAAGGAAATGGGCTTGGATACATATAGGTTTTCCATTTCTTGGTCATGAATATTACCATGTGAGCCAATTTTTAACTCTTAAACAAAAGTGACTAGCAATCAGTAGTGCCTTTCTTTTAAAAGTCTCTTTCTTTTGTGAGAACATATGGCACAATGAAATGTGGAATTAAAAAACTTGGAGTGGCTAGGTACTACAACAACCTTATCAATAAGCTCTTAAAAAATGATAAAGATTAATCATATTTTCTATTATGGAAATAGAAATCTCTATAATTTGATGCAAGCCATAACCAAATAATCTTTGCAGATATAAAGCCTTTTGTGACTCTATTTCATTGGGACCTTTCACAAGCTCTTCCAAATCATGATATCCTTTTTGCATCTATACCCATATATTATCAATGTTGACATTATTGTTTTTTAA